>CM042319.1:207500-235000 GCA_023566125.1 Zingel zingel | reverse complement strand
ACAGGACAAAACCTATGTGTGTTATCTTCTTTTTAACAAGTCTGGCCAAAGTGTCGCTTGAGCTCCACATTTTTGTATTACAACATACAGGTAGACGTGTGGTGATCAACATCAAAGTGGAGGGGCCCCTTCCATACTTCCTACGGTGCCACCAGAAATTCCAGCTAGCTAGACTATCTGTCCAATCTGAGTTTTCTGTTTTGCACGACTAAAACTACTTTTGAACGTACACGTTCCACCAAAACAAGTTCCTTCCTGAGACTATTTAGCAGAGGCACCGTTGTTGAGTCCAACGCTTAGCGCCGCCCAAGATGATTGTGATTGGTTTAAAGAAATGCCAAGAAACCAGAGCACATTTTTCTTTCATCCCAAAATGCTGTGTGGACTAGCCAGACCTTCCTCCGCAGCGCTGTGGAGGAAGGTCTGGCAATGGGACAACTACTGGGACCACATTTTGCTCACACACACACAGACTTGCAAGGTGAAAATAATACCAGAGTTAATATCAGCGTCAATAGTGGCGTCGTTGTCGCGGCTGATAACTATGTGTTTTTGATTTTGGGGTGAACTGGCCCTTCAAATGTAACTGAACATCTTCTTATAGACTAAAGCGAAGCCCTGCGTGGGTCCTCTTGCCAATTTATTTGGCTAGATACATTCCCCCCACACACGCACACACACACACACACACACACACACACACACACACACACACACACACTTTCCTGCTTCTTCTCTATCATTGTGTTCAGCTGTGCATGTGTCTGTGTGGTGAGTTGGAGCATGCTAGTGCACTGTAAGTGGTTACCATTCTTCTGCAGTCAGTGTGGTAATTACTGAGTGTGTGCCACTGTTGGGGAAGATGCCAGCGTACATGCTCAATCATAAAAAAATCACACACACACATACACACACACACACACACACACAAACAAACACAGGGCGCAGGGCAAGAGGAGGAAGAGGAGGAGGAGGAAGAGGGTGATGACGGACAAACCAATGAAAAGGAGCATTCAAATCCCTGTTCGGCAGCGGGACACTAAACATGACTCAGCAGCCACAGAGATTTGGCAAAGTGATCGCATCCTGGCTCCCGGGCTAAAGGTGACAAGCAGAGCTACAGGTGAGGTTTAATGTGACGTCACAACAGCTGAGAGGTGTTGGAAACATTTGAGCTGTTCTGAATCATAGTCAGTGAATGCAGATTCAAAGAAATGTTTCATGAGTGACAGAATAATCATCTGCTATATTTCTCCAAAGGGTTGCAACTAACCATTATGTTCATTATCAATTCATCTTCTAAGTATTTTCATGATTAATAAATTAATGATTTGATATGTAAACTATCAGAAAATAGATAACAATACAGTCACAACTTCTCCCAGTGCAAGATGACATATTAAAATGAAAAAATCTCTAAAGGTATTCAGAGAAATGAATGGGAAGAGGGGAAATGACGCTGACAATGGACACACACCATGAGTCCGGTTTAGTTCACACAGCTACTATACATCTGATGTTTCTGTGGTGAAAATTCTTTCAGTAGCTCTGATGCTAACTTATGAATATAATGAAGCAAGTTAAGTTTTTCATATTATTTACATTCTTAAAAAATGATCATTAAAGCAGATGAATTTTGCTTTGTTGGTCTGCAAGCTGATTTATCAACATGCATTACAAATATTTTACCCAGCTATGTAATAATAATATGTTTAACAATTACCTTTATATACTTATTACACAATAATGTATAATAGAAAACGGGACAGTGTATGAATCTCCACTGTGACTCTGTGTATTGGATGACGAAAATATTGTATTAGTATTATAAGTTTTGAACAGCTACACTGTTGTTAAAAACATAAAACACATTCTGACCATGGTTGTCTCTCTCACAGTTTAAATGATTGACGTGAGAGAGATGAAGGAAAACAAACTATATATAGAGAGATGTTTATTTGACTGATTGTAATGAACAGTCCTGTCCAATCAAGTGCTGCTGTGGTAAACTGCTGGGTATACACAGCAGGTGTGTTGCTGCATGCTTTATGGTCCAGCAATAATCTTTCTCCTAATTGCTTCTTATCCTTTGACCCCGAGTGTACCTGCTGCTGTGTGTATAGGTGAAACTGAAGCTGAGGGTTTGTTGAGGTGTTGAGGACTGAGATGCAGTCCCTACAGCCCCACACAGATTTTCCTCAGCAGTGTAATCCCGTCAAGCAGACTGGCAGCTCGGCAGCCTGCCTGTACATGCCTGCTCTGTACTGCTGTCACCACGCCTTCAGCCCCAAACAACACAATTACCCTGCACTCAGTGACAGAGTTCAAGGTAGACAGCGTTGTTTCGGCAAGGCTGTAATAATTAATGATATCAGTTAGGCTGTGTTCTGCTGTCCTGATGTAAAAACACACAAGTCAGTAGTGAACCTTTTATAAACCTTATTAAAGTTAATACAGAGAAATTAATTAAAACAATGTCAATGAAAGTCAACACACACTATGTAAGCCCCTATAGGAGGATTACAAAATGAGGGAACTGTGTCATATAATAACAACTATCAATGTCAGGTATAATTATACTGCCTGAGCCTCAACTCTCTGGAAGAGAACAGGAAGGTCCTGCCTAAATGATGAGCGCGGCTTGTAAATTTTCTGAAGTTAAGAGGAATGAATGGCAGCAGAAAATGGAGCGGAGCCTGCGGAGGAATGCAGAAACCCACCTAACCACCTCCCACAGGCTGCCGGGAGAGCAGGCACACACATGCGACCCAACCGACCGGCCCCAGGAAGAGGTGGCACTGTGCAGTTCAACTACAGAGTCATGCTGTGTTTTTGGAGCCCCTGTAGTCTGACTGCTTCAAGATCTCCACACATCAGATACATGAATGAATAATAAAATATTTCTATATGGGCTGACATTTGTCTGTGAGCTTATAATGACCTTGTTGAACTTTTCATTTTCCCTGATTTCCTGAGTTCTCTTTATTTATTTGTACTATTATGTTCATATAGCCGACAAACTTGGTGTCCGCTTGCAGAACTTCATGGTAAACTAATAGTGGTCTTATTCTACTTTATTTATTTAGGTATAGGCTATTTTAGGTATTTAAGAGTCACTGTAATATGCATGTGGTATTCAGGCACTGATAATTTATTGGGATATGTCTTTTATTTTATAGAATTCAGTTTTTAGACATGTTTCTTACGCTCCAATGCAGCTGAACTGACACACACCTGCCTAATATTAACAGCATCTTTGTCTGCCCTTATAATAGGCTGTTAGTGATGACAAAATATGAATTAAGGACTATGAACAAGAGTTTTTGTGACTGCAGGTCAGAGGATTAAATGGTCTGCAAACTCCTAACTGTTCGTTGAAGTGTTTCCAAAGTGAACAATTATTCAGTTTCACAATGTGTTCTTGCCATTTATAAGGAAATTAGCACATTGAGTTTTACAGGCTGCACCAAAACATCTTCATTCTTACTACAAGGTCTTGATCACATAATTACGAAAATCTCTTGATATTTACTTCATTGAAAGAAATGAGGTTGAGGGTTATGTTGGCAAAAAGATAGGCAGAGGAGACCTGTTCATTTAGAAATAAACTTTATAACCCTTTTTCTATAGGCTGCACATGCATGTTAATGCCACATGTCCACCTTCCATTATTAACCTATATTAGTTACATAGATACAACTTTTCACATGAAAAAAATGAGATGTCACTGTCAATCAATAATATGCCATTTCACCTATGACATTTCACCTATGGGAACCTGCACCTTTGCATGAAGAGCATATGCTTTTTAACTTGTGGGTGACTTTTTTGTAAGGGTCTTTACGGGGGGATGTATCGGTGTTGGTAAATTATTAAGTCTTGGCGAGAGGGGGAGAGAGAGTGTGCGCGCGCGTGTGTATGTGTGTGTGTTTGTGTGTGAGATGGTTAACAATTAACCTGAGCGGGCAACGAGCCGGAGGGAAAGAGGAAAGAAGATGTGAAGATGAGGAGGAATAGGAAAAGATGCGGTAAAAGAGTGGAGGTGAAAAAATAGTGAGAATGTGGTTCACTTTCTAAAATCTGGAGTAGAAATGTGGAGTCCAACTTACAGCCAGTTACTTGCGTTGGCGGAGAGGAGCGCACAGCAGAGCATCAGGACGCACCGCAAAACATACTCCTCAGTCATCTCGAGAGGGAGGTCGGGGAGGTTGGTGAGAGCTGAAATAATCCCGAGGTGGACAAGGGGTCGGCGGTGAAAAAGAAGCAGCGGCGGGGTCCGTATAATGCTGTTAATCCATCGTCCCGCATCCAGTGGATCATCCACCGGGGAGGCGCGCAGCTTCACGGTCCGTCCCCGCGGTTCTCCCGTCCCTTCCTCTGACACTCCGCACTCAGAAGGGACGGGGAGAGGGGGAAGAGCAGGATGCTAAAAATACTATCAAAACTCTGGAGCCGCTCTGGCTGAATCGGATCCTTCTCCTCAATCAACTTGTTTGCTTTCTTTCTCAGCTGCGCGTTTACCCCAGCCGGGACAGCGCGTGGATAAGCAGTCAATAAGCGCCAAAAGAAATGAGTTCTCAGGCGGTTCTTCCTCCTCTCTGAAAGGCTTATCACCCGATACTGGGTCGCGCTCTCAGACAAGCGGGGCTCTCCTGTTAGCGCGCCGCGGGCTCTCCAACTCTCCCCGGACACATGCACACACTCTGAGCGTAAAATACGCACGGTTCCTCCTCACACACCACCGTCTCTCGGTGAGTCTGGCAGAAGAGAGATGTGTGCTGACTTTAGTTGAGGGGCGGAGGATATAGAGGTATGGCAGCGAGATGGGAGTTTTTTGGGGATGAAGGAGGCGGGTTTAGTGCGCTGCTTAGGTAGTGTGTGTGTGTGTGTGTGTGTGTGTGTGTGTGTGTGTGTGTGTGTGTGTGTGTGTGTGTGTGTGTGTGCGCGCTGGGACAATGTGTGTGTTTTAGAGGTCTCCTGGGAGGATGCAATAGCACAGCCATTCACTAATGCCCCCCCCCCCCAGCCACCCCCGCTCCTCTCCCACACACACCTAAACACGCTCTCTTTCACTCACACACATACACACACACTCCTCAAACCGCACACACTTCTTGGCAGCACCTCACTTTCCCTGTCACACACTCAACCAAATATTCTGCGGTCAACAGGCTATTTAAAGCTTGGCTGCAAAATGTCTGCATTTGAAACCAGCAAATCCCAATAATATGACGAATGTCAGCTACACACCACTGATTGATGAACACGTTATAGGAGGATAATAAGGTGAGGCAGCCATGCTGGCCTCATGTACCGAGGACTCTAAATGACTCACCTGATCCTGGCGAAGACAAAGAGCGAGGTGGAGGACTGAAAACGGCAAGATGATTGAATATAATATTTTATTTTTTAAACAAAAAAATGCAAATGAGAAAAAAACACATGTACATTATTTATTATCAAGGCTGCCTGGGTCCATCACTACAAATTACTTTTTAAAACCTACAGGACTTTATTTTTAACACCAGCGAGAACCCCAAAGTTTCCAAATATGTCAGACTGAATTATGGGTAAAGGTGTATAAAAAGATGGACAAACATGTACTTCTATTTAACATGTTGCAGCCTTATGAGAAAATGTTCATTCAGTATAAGCAACAGTATTTTGAATAAAATGATAAAACAGAATAGAGGTAAGATATTACACTTACACTTTAAAGTTATTCAAGGGAGATTTGACGGACCAAAAAGAGTCCAAGAGTTTTATTTAAGACAGATAGAACTTTATTTAATACTGGCCAAGATGCTGAACATTCAGAGTGAAATAAATACTGTAGCTACATACATACAGGGACACATGCATATACTACACATAAGGTAAGAAAAGACGAGATCAAACTTTGTTAATCCCAGGAAGGAAATTTAGCAACAGCACAAAAAAGACCAGAGAGGAAGACAAGAAGAGGATACCGTTTTTTCCCTCTTCTTTCTCACCAGCACACCCATTGGTGCACAGATGGGCGCAGGTGCATTTGTTATTTAACCGACGTGGGCGCTGGATGGTCTTAAAATAGCAAAGACACTTACGTCTGCATTTGCGCTGCGCTGCGCCGGGTGCAAGATAGGGCCCTCACATGGAGAGTCAGTGAGAGGATAGTCTATATCGACGATGTTCCACTTCCGGGGTTGCTACGTTGCCAACGGAAATTCCACAGGATTTCACTCATTCACGCCGGATATCCGTTGCCTTCCTGTTTTTTTGTGTTGGCGTTCTAACCTCTGGTGGATTTGTGAGGACTATGGTTAACTGCTAGGCATTCTAGGCACCTGCCGAGGGCCACTTACCACTAGGGGGCCCATTTAGAGGAAAAAGTCAAAATATTTTTATTTTTTATAGTTTTAAAATATAAATGTCCAATATAACACTTCATTTAAACTTGTATATTTTTAAGTGTATATATTATTATATTGTTTTATTAAAAAGTACAGTAAAGTAAAAAACGTGCGGGAAAATGTGTTTCTGGTTCTGTATGTTAGCTAGCTGTAATGGTTACATTACCACTTTTTTGGGATGCTTTTGGATGCAAAAAAGTAGAAAAAATGAAAAATGAAAAGAAGAAAGAAAATGACAAACAAGTTTCTCTAAGGTAATTCAAATAAGTTCAAATAATCCATCCATCCATCCATCTTTGTCTGCTTATCCGGTATCGGGTCGCGGAGGTAGCAGCTCCAGCAGGGGACCCCGAACTTCCCTTTCCCGAGCCACATTAACCAGCTCCGACTGGGGGATCTCGAGGCGTTCCCAGGCCAAGTCCAAATAAGATACATTAAAATACCTAAATAAATAAATTGGAATAATTTGGAGGGTGCCCGGAAAATACAGTATGCCTAGTGTAATCTCTCTGCATGTAGCCATAAAATCAAGTTTTCCTCAGGGTTGAGGTTCTGCTGTGACAATAAATAAGTACATATACATATAATAACAGCTCAAACTCATTCTATGTTCAAACCCACGTAACTTTATCTAAAAATTATAGTGAATTCTAGTGGAGAGAAGTTACCAAAGATGCCAACTACAGGCTGAATTTTAGAATAAAAACTTGCACAAGACATCCTAATAAAATTGTGCAACAAAGCAATATGATTTTTCCAACCTTATAGCTATAGGGGGAAATAAAAAAGGAACATTGGATGTCAAGTTACGGAGTCACAGCCTGCAGATGTGGAAAGACCAAGAAAAAGCGTACAGAAAGGAGACTTCAGCAGCAGCCGCTCTTCACACATGGGCTCAGTCTTAAGCATGTGTGTGTGTGTTCATGTGTGGGTGGTTGTGGTGGTGGTGGTTGAGGTTTGGGTTGTGTGTGTGTGTGTGTGTGTGTGTGTGTGTGTGTGTGTGTGTCGTCTAATCTCATTTCACTTATTGGGTTTTAGAGCGCTAAGAATACACCCTGCTGGGACGAGACGCTGCAGCCGCGCCACCAGCTGTGTGCAGTGTGGCTCCTGGCTGGCGAACACACACACACACACACACACACACACACACACACACACACACACACACACACACACACACACACAGCAAATCAAGTCTGTCTGATTCTGGATACTTAAAGATAAGATAAATGTGTATTTTTCCCTGTGGGGAGATTTCGCTGCAGCAGCCAAACTAAATGAATTCAGCAGTGGAAAAAAAGTTGAATATGAGCCCAAGAACAGAGTATCAACTAAACACCGAAAACAGTAACTGACAAGGGGCTCTAAAGTCTTCTCCTCATCTGAGCGGAAAGTCTGCAGGTTCTTCAGGAAAAGCCACAGAGTCAAAGCTTCTGGACAGCAGAGCGGAGCTGGTGTGGGAACCTGCTGACCTACATTCTGGGCTGACAGTTCCTTCCCAACTTCTGCTCCCACTGAACCCGTTTCTGCTCCACAGTGAGACAGATGGCACCTGCAGCGTGCTCAGGGGAGTGTGTAAAACTCACAGCGTGTGAGTAAGCCTGAGAGCTGCCGCCGTGCAGTCTGCCCGCTGTGAAGGCTTCAGCGTCCAGAGGTGAAACAAAATGAAGTGGACAACATCCCTGAGTGCATCCCCAGAGGTTACCTGCATCAGCTCTGTTGCTGATTGGCCAACAGAGGGGGGCAGTGAGTAAAGGAGCTTGTTGATGATCAGCAGGAAATCAACAATTCATAGAATGCTCTCACATGACTGAAATGTAGGCTACCTCAATATCATACCATAATCCTATACAACCTATACGGTTGACGAATCCTTGTCTGTCAGTAAGAAGCGTGTGAAAATGGACTTGTAATATCAAGCATAGTTAGAAGTTAATTTCAAAATAAAGTTTCTGTTTGTGGGCGCCTGGGAAGCTCACCTGGTAGAGCGTGCGCCCATATAAAGAGGTTTTGTCCTTGACGCAGCGGCCGCAGGTTCAACTCCAACCTGCGGCCTTTTGCTGCATGTCATTCCCTCTCTCTACCCTTTCAAGTCTAAGTTGTTCTGTCAGAAATAAAGGCCTAAAATGCCCAAAAAATTATCTTAAAAAAAATTATTAATAATAAGTTGTTTGGAATATTGTCTCAACGTGAATGAAATAAAGATTTGGTAATGCATAGTCCATAGTTAACCCTTTAATGGTCCCAATAACAAAACAAAAAAAAACGATACAGTTGATTTTAAAACTGGTTAAAAGTATACTTTCAATAATCTGCATACATTTCCATGAAAGTGAAATAAAAAACATGTTTAGTCAAACATCTCTTTGTATGGACAAGAGCAATATGTACAACTTGATAAATGAAATATTTTACATTTTACATAAACACATTTTTTTTAAAGAGATAAATAAAATAATAAAATGATCTAATAGTCTCATCAAATCCCACAATCTGCCATTCAGATCAGACTTGTTCATCTGTGTGGGCCAACACCAGCACAACAACTGTTGCGGCGATGGATTCTTCTTTTGTGGTTTTCTAGAAGCCATTGCCGACATGTCTTCCTATAAGTATTTTTGCAGGCTGTTCTCATGAACCATTCGAACATATAGCTATGAAACTAACTTCATGCCCTACATTGACTGCTACTGTATAAAGACACAAAGACCCAGGAGGAGGTCGGGGTGTTTCCTAACACACAGGGCTTTCAAGCAGGGAAGCAGAGTTCATGTCCCGGAAGAAGTCAAGGAGAAAACACAAGACTTTCACCCAGGAAACAGGTGTTATGCTCCCAGGCCCCTGTCACAACTGTCACCTCACGGTCACCTTTTGTCAGATAAACTTCACTGTAATGACTGCTAAACTTAATTGTAATGTGACCGGTCACCATTATTTCGTATGCTATCATATGAATAGTTACGTCCATGAGAATGCGTTGATTTCGGTCACTCTGGACACATCCTTTGGGCAGGAGTTAGACCACCCTCAGGGATCAGAGGTTTGTCAATTATAGATAGTATCAGTATCACCCTGAATTTAAATGTATTTTCATTGGGAAAATCATAATGATATGATAATTTCAACAAATATACAAAGAAATAACATTAGATGTAATTAGATCACTGGCAACAGTTTATAATCACTGTCTCACTTTCTGCTGTTAACGTGCTGGAAAGAAGCCAACTGAAAAGATCTAAAGCAGGGATTTTCAACAGGGGGTCCGGGACCCTTAGGGGGTCCTCAGAGTCAATGCAGGGGGGACTTTTAAAAGTTTTTTTCAAAAATTGAAAAGTCTTAACATTAATCCAACATATTATCAGCAAATATAAATCCCCACTGCTTATTGGCCTATAGGTAAGGTCGTCACTAAGGTAGCCTCCATAGATACAATTAATCATAAGGATTTATTCTGTTGTATGTTTAACATTTAAACATGATTTAAAAAATCATATCAATAATTATTAGGCTATTTGAATAGCTTAATATTCTATGCACTAAGAAGGTATGTATAAAGGCTTTAGGCCGCCCACACGTTATTGTAGGCCCAGTTTATTATGCAACTTTATTTTATACAATATATTGTGGAAGGGGGTCCCTGCTCCGTCTCTCTTTCAGTTAAGGGGTCCTTGTTTAAACGTTGAAGACCCCTACCCTAAAGTGCTTGAAACGAGTGCTAGAGATTGCTCAATGAGGTTGTCTTAAGTACAAGTTAAAAACACCTTAAAATGTGCTCTACCAGATGGCCGGGTATAGTATTAAAGGGTTGTAAGGCATTCACTTTTCAAGCTTTCCTAGAGAAGAAAAAAAGAAAAAGAAAAACTTGATTAAAGAAAATCCCTACGATAAATTGAGTTGCAACAGAGACATGTATAAGACCTGCAATGTCCAAACCAAACCAAATGGCTTGTTAATGGATACAACATGTGCACAACATAAAACGGCAGCAGCCAAACCAAAGTGAAATGAAGTGCAACAGAGAAAGCGTTCCCACTGTGTAAAGCGTTTTCAAATAATACAGTTATTGAATAGTTGATTATCAATAAAAGTGGAAGAAGTATTCAGATCCTTTACTTAAGTAAAAATAGTAATCAAAGTCAAATCAAGTCAGGGGCATAAAGTGGGGTGGGCCCGTACTACCCCCTTCTTTCTACTCTGAACACCCATTTTGGAACTCGTTCATTTTGATCTCAACTACACACCTGTAAAGTTTTAGAAACCTGAAATATTGAAGGTAAATCTACTCAGATAACAATGCTCAATATTCTATAAAATAATCATGTCTTGAATGTGCTGTGTACAAAATCTTAATTTATGAAGTAACTACTAACTGTCAAAATACAGTTAAATGTAGCAGAGCATCTCAGTATTACAGAAATACTAACCTTTATTAGAAATAAAGAACAAAAAGAAAAACAGGGGAGTCCCTGTTTTCCCAAAACAGTGTCACTTGTTATATTATATTGTCTTATTTTGTATATATTTTCTTCAAAATAATTGCTGCTCTCATGAAATACAGCAGGTCGCCGACAAGCAAAAGTCTTGTTGCTCACAATCAGGATTACATTTAATTTGCACAAAAAACACAAGCATGCGAGCTCCTGCACCAACACTCAGCAATTTCAACCCACTGCTGCCTCTCCAATGCTGTGTATCTATGTTGTAACTACTGTAACTGTAACTGTAACTGTATTTAGTTTGTTGAGGTGAAATTGCTGCGAACATGTGCCACTGCTGAAGGAGACACAAGCTCCCATACTCATGCACATTCCAAGTCTCTCTCTTTCTCTCTCTCTCTCACACACACACACACACACACACACACACACACACACACACACACACACTGACACACACACACACACACACACACACATACATCTGCGCACGACTGTGTGTGACAGATGTAGACGGTGAGTGCGAGAGAAAGACGGGCATGGACGATGTGTGTTCTCGCTGGACACATGAAACACAGTGAAAGGGGGTCATGAGAGAAAAGGTCTGAGTCAGGACGTGTTACCCTAATGACCCCCCTATCCCCATGGCAACAGGAGCTGGCACACACGCCCGGCACAAAGGCATTCTGGGAAAGCACAGGTTTTATATTGCCCCTGGCTTTACACTCCTGTGCCATCACCCTGGTAACACGAATGCTTCTCGGCCCTCTAACATTTACTCTCGGGAGACACAAACAGTCACGCACAAATGAACTGTTGCGCACACACACACACACACACACACACACACACACACAAACACACACACACACACACACACACACACACACACACACACACACACACACACACACAGTCCGTGACCCCTGGGAGAGTTCTGACAATTTCGACAAGTCTCTTCCTCTCTCCCTGTTTCCCACTGTTTCTTAATTTCTCTGTCTCTCTCTCCTTCTTAAGATGAACTTCATCCACCCTTCTGCCTGTAAAGAGGGAGAGATAGAAGAAGTTTGAAGAAGAGGATGAGAAAGAAAAAGGCCACCTGGTGTTGGGGATGGCTTAAAAAATGGACAGGTCCATATACATCATTGAAAAGACAACACTGTATGGCGAAATAAGAAACAAATGTCATCATTTTTAAGTTCTGTTTTGTAAATGAGTGCAGTTCGGTTTGGGGGAAGACATCAATGGAAAAGGTGGCACTAATGTTGATTTTTCTTTATTTTAAAGTAATACATTGTGATCCAATGTACACACGGCATGTAAACAAAAGTAGAACCTGTCACAATCGCTACACCTTAAGGTATGGGTCATTACAGTAAGATCATGGACTGCGTAAGGCCTAAACCTAACTGGTTACATGCTGTTTCAGTGAACCCTTGTGTTTTTCCCAGTTGGGTTCCAATTCATTTGGTGTGAAAGCTGTCAGTCAAACTTTGGATGGAGGCCACTTAAAAGTTTGTTTTTGGTGATAGCAGATATGTGATTATAATATAAATCCAAAAGCTGAATTACTGTTAAATATATCTGCTGATTATAGAATGTCAGGGAAGTGATATATACATAGTATGTTGTACTTGTCCTAGTCAGTGTGTTTTGGTAGTTCCTTAATGAGAAGTGAGTGAAATGTAGCCTAGTGATCACATAGTAACTATCCGTCACGCCCCCGCCTGTCATGACTTCCGCACGGTGACAGTCTGGTGTGTGTGTGTTAATATACTTTGGTTTATTTCTTCATTTTGAGATGTCTGCCGTGTGCTTGGTATGTTTTGGTTTTGGGTCTGTCTGTCTGTGTTTTGGTTTCCTCCTGCATGCTCCACAGAAGGTGGACACGCCCCCCCGCTGACTCTTCCCCACACCTGGCACCAATCCCAATCAGTGCACCTGCTAATCATCCTGCTCCATCATCTGCCTTCAAATACCAGTCTGACTTTCCTCTTCCTGTGAGATTGTTACTTACCACTGAGTATGCGCAGTTGCCAGCCTTCGATTATTGTACCTAGTCTAGTTTTCCCATCTCTGTACTAACTTGTCTGCCCTGTTTCCTGACGTGACTAACTGGAAGATCTTTGTCCGCAGAAATAACCTTCAGACTCATCTGCTGCTAATAGCCACGCCACACCCTGGATCATCGAGTCTGCAGCTGCACTGAGGAACACAGCCCAGACGCCAATCCTTCTTCGGACCCAGAACCCCCACTGCCAGCTCACACTCACCGTTTCATTGAAATAAGATTCTTTACTACCAACTCCAGTCTGCGCCTGAGTTTTGTCCCCAAACCTGACACTATCCCATAATAATGCTCATAAAATAATTTATTTGTGACACCAAAGAACATAATTAAACACAATAGTTGCAGTAAAGTACTGCACGACCTGCTCTAAGTCAGAATTACATTTCCCCACATGGCTCCATGTAGCATGGATGATGCATTATGACATCACCAAAACTGTCCAATCAACGGACACAAGTCTGAAATGTGTCCCTGAAAGCAGAAACACACACATACACACACGCACACACACACACACACACACACACGCACACACACGCACACACACACCAAATAGAAAAAAGTGTGCATTTCCTGTCGTCCCTCTTCAAACACAAAATAGATCAATGCTGTTCAATATTGAATGTGGATATCAATGATGACATCATGCTCTCTTTCTCTCTGCACTTTAAATCTATAATTAATTTATGATGAATGATAAAGTGTCATTTTCCTCCAAACTAGTGACAGTAACTGAATAATCATTATAGGTCATTTGCAATAATTTTTGAAAATGTGTTTTACAACTAAGCATAGACAGGGATAAAATGATTTATTGCTTTATTGTATATTAAAACAAAAACAAAAAGTTTTTCCTGATGAGCCCAATTATTGCTGTACATTGACTGCTGTAGTGACTATTGGCCTCAGAGGGAATCTGTTATGTTTGTGTGTATTTGCTATGCATGCTATGCATGCTCACAATGTAACTATAATTGCTACTTTACTGCTTTGACAACACAGGCTCATTTCACATCACACAGATAAATCAGATTTGAATTTAAATAAATTTGGTTGTGGTTCCCTTCTTTCTATTTGCGTGTTGTATCTAGCATGTAGTTACTGATTACCCTGGGTTGTTGTGTCCTCTGACCCCCCTGTGCCCCAGCCACAACACGAAGGTCGGAGGTCAAATGCCCTTTGGCCTCCCCCCTACCCTGTCTTGCTTTGTTAGCCTTCCTCTTCATCCTCCTTTTCGCTCATCCTCTTTTCTCATTCTACTGAGAAGAAACCGTAGAGATTTGCAATGAAGTAAAAGAGAATGATGTTGGTTATGTGTGTGTGTGTGTGGGGGGGGGGAGGGAGAGTGTCACGAGGGCTGTCTGGGGTTAGGCCAGTAAATGAACAGCTGAGAGCTGTGATTTAGTCTGTATAAAAGCAGCCCAACTGTCATAACAAAGACACTCTGACAGCAGGCCAACCGGAGACAAAGAGGAGTCACCGGCCCCCAGGAGGCCTCCAAAGACCCCTTTGGACACACACACACACACACACACACACACACACACACACACACACTTACTTAAACAGACAATGGGGAGTCAACAGCGGGCTCCCAGAGGCCCTGTGAGGGTCCAGGGGCCAGACTGAGCTTGGTTGAAAGGACCCAAGAGGCGTCCATTACAAAGCCAGGCAGGCGTCATAGGACCACAGCAGTCACCCATGGGCTACGTCACTGGCACCCTCACTCAGCCTCAGCGGGTGATGCTTCATCAGCAAACATCTTAACCAACGAAAATTGTAAAAACATTCCCATCTAATGCAGTAAGTACTGCGGTATGTATCAAGGTTGTAATTGTTGATTAGTAAGCCCCCAAGTTAGCATTGCACTCCAATAATGCTGCCGGACTCACAATGAAAGTTTAAAACAGAAAGAACCTAAATCAGTGCAGCAGAACCAGAGATATTGTGCCAGTGTTGTCAACTTGGGGACTTTCTCACTAGATTTAGCAACTTTTCACACCCTCTTAGCGACTTTATTTCTAAAAAGCGACTAGTAACAAATTAGTGACTTAAAAAAGCAAAAAATATGTTATATTGTATTTCATTCCCATGCATGCTTCTCAGAGTTACATACCAATATGCAAATGAGCATCATCTGGTGACTTAGCAACATTTGAAGCTAGTGCTAGCTACTTTCATTGAAAGTTGGCAACACTATAGCCGCTAATGTAGCCTTGAGCCGCTAACCTCAAGCAGAGATGAGAAGCGGGCGATAGAAGTCTGGTAAGTTCACTTCAGCGAATTGAACTTGAGCGAATTTTCTGTGCTTCAGTGTCTTTCACCTCACTGTTTTGGTTTTACGGTCCACAACTTTACTGTTTTTAAATCGGTCTCACCTTTCTCGTCGTCTTGTTTCCAGCAACAGCAGGCAGCTGTTTTCAGTGAAAATGCTCCAGTTACCCCACAGTGCGCTAACTGTCCAACACCAAACAACTAACAGACACAGTAAGCAGTTAGCTGGTGACCTTAGAAGACCATTTAGCAGCTAATGAGACATATATTTCCCCTAAGTAGTTGGTAAAGACAGACGAGCTAAAAGGAGAGTGAATAGTGGACCATCGTTTATAAGGTGGACAAAAACACATTTTAAATGACTGCTTAGGTTGCTTTTGCTGGATGTGTGATTATGCAACAGTTTGCTACCACATTTATAATAACAAATTTGGTGGCAATATGTTCCACGGAACCACAGTGGCCCATAAAATACTACTTTAACCAATTAGTTTTAGCCAAACTTTAACCGCAATTTCCTCTTTCTTCCTTTTAGACACACAGTGTCTGATTTTCTAGCACTTTATCAAATCAAAGAGGCAGGAATACCTCCGCCAGGAACAGATTTGATCTCATATTAGTAAAATAGTAATAACTGTCTTATATAAAAATCTATTAGGAATAAGACAGAGTTGAGGATAATCATAGTTCTATTGCAGTCAATGTCAGTCTCGTGTTCAGAGGACATGATGAAAAAGTAACGACTTAAGAATGTGTCATGCATTCTGTTGATGTGAAGCATTATTTCCACAAAGTCCCCTAAAGGTTTTCCTCCTCACTTTCTCGTCTGTTGTTCTGTCTGTCAGTCGGTGTCCTGCAGGCCTGTCCAGCAGCAGTAAAAGGATGAGTGTGGCCTCCCCATCCTATTAGGCTCCGATTAATCAGCCTTTTCTTCAGAGTCAAGAAGCGTGATGAGGAGAGGCATTGAGACCTCTGTAACCCCCAACCCCCCCTCCCCCTCTCCTCCACCCTGCTACCCATCCACCTGCTGTGGCTTTGTCTGTGGCTTTGGAAGAGCTTTGGCTTTCAGCAAAAAGCCAACACTGACCACACATTTCAACTGTGCACACACTCAAGCTGGCATAAAGGCTGGAAAAATCAGCTGCCACAGAGTGCTACTCTTGTCCGGGTGGAAATGCCACCGGAACAAGGTTTTGACCATGAAGGGATACTTACACTAGCCCCTGAAAGTCATGCTGGTGAAATTGTGAAGTTATGATTGCAGACAGGGCGAGGCACGTTTCACTGCAGGTTTTATAGACTTTGGAGAAAAATTCTCCCACACCACAGTGGAATTATGTCTCTGCTCAGACATCTGATACAAAAATAATCAAAACACAGTCCTGCATAGTTGGGTGGAATCTGGTCAAAATATAATGACTTTGTCTCTATGAGATTAACAAGCATGAATGAGTTCAGGAGACAATCTCGTCATGTGATATAATGACAACTTTAACCTTTTCAATGGCTCTGAGTACTGAAACAGTAATCTCCCACATGCCCTCTTAGCTTTCCAACATTAGCTACACTACATCGCTAACATGTATTTACAGTTTTACAAAATGAAGGCTCCAATCTTCTCCATTTCTCTTTGATAATATTCCATCAAAAAAGGCCTTTTTTAAATTAACAGCCTATTATCTCTTTGACAAGACTAAGAATCTACAGTCAATCAGGCAATCCATCCACAAGTTGTCAAGGTATTTCACTAAAAGGCAAAAAGGCCAACCTCATAGTGGTGCTAGAGGAAAAGTCAGATGATCACCTAATTCAGTGGGATTATTTCTCTGGGGACCATTAATGTCTGTACAACATGTCGTGGCAATCCATATAATAGTTGTTACAGTCTGGAACAAAGTGGTGGACCACTGACCCTGGCTACCCTGACACATGTCTAAAAATGTTAGTGAAGTTATACAACATGCAAAATACCACATACAGGTGATGCCGAATTGATCCCATTAGGCTGGACAGCTTTAAAGAGCCTATACTTTCCCCATAGTCTTCTCTCACAATCCCCTTGGAGCCAGGGGCCATTCTTTTTAAGACATTTTTTAAGGGGGGGGGGGGGGGGGGGGGGCAGGGGATTTTATCAGAATACAGCATAGAAAATCTGCTTAGAAATGTGCAATACACTTCCAACAAACTTGCCTCAAACTTCAACAAAGAAAATCTTGCTGTACACAGGTTTCAGACAATAGGAAACAGAACAGAAATAAAGTGCAATACACAATGTATTTCTTACAGCAACAAGTGCTCTACAGTGAGTTCAATATGTTTACTTCTAAACTGGCCTCAAAATTTCAACAAGGTACACGGTTTCCATATAATGTGTGTATAAAGTATATATCCATTAACCAAATTGAAAGGCAGTGATTGGCAGAACAGGCAGCAAATTGACAGTACTCTGATCCAATGGATTGGGGGGGCACCAGCAGAGGGGGCAATCATATTTCAGGGGGGAAGGTGCTGCCCCGGGCCCGCCCTCTGGACCCACCCCTGTTTGGAGCTCTACAATAGATGATGTTCTTACCTTTGGAGTACTTTCCTGACAACTTTCCTGACAACTTAGTTTCTCATGTATTAAAATGAGAAAATAAGGCACCTTTGTTGTAACTTTCAGAAACCGACATTCGAACAATCATGCCCACTTCATGCAGCGATTGGTCAGGTGTGCTGAGGTGTGCAGACAAGACTGGGTATGAACCCAGCCCATTAAGTTTTCTATTTTAAGTTTGTCACACAATACATGCATTCAATGCGAGACTGTCCATCTATGTGCACCATCAATCTCAATTTGTATGATTCATAATGTTTGGTCCCAGTTACAGGCTTATTGCCTGGCCTCTTGGAGTACCCTTTCACTTCTATCCTGCCTGGGTCACACACGCTGGTTATTCAACAATGAGGGAAAAAGAGGGAGAAAGAAGGTCGAGGTGGAGGCAGGTGCGGGCCCTTGAGGTGTTGACTACATAGGTGCTGGCTATAGGGTAGGTCTAACCACTCGTTCCCCACATTTACTGGCTGTGACTTCCTCTGTTTCCAGTGACAGAAGCCACAACTATATATGTGTTTATTCCTCAGTGTCATTCAGCAGAGCACAGTTTGCTCACTCAGGGGAAGAAAGTGAGAAACACTGTTTGTATGTGCTGGCGGCCTGTGTCAGCACTGAAAGCTCTAATTTCCCATGTGCCTGTCGACAGGACTGCCCTATGCCATCGTTGAGTTGACAAGGAACAAATTGCATAGTAAGTGTGTATGTGTCAACGTGTGTTCAGACCTTATCAGAACCATTTCTGCTGTGCAGGAAATCAAATAGTTGCCTTCAGCTACGTATTCCAGGCATTACCACAGTACTAGTGTGAAAACAACAACAGCTGACAACTCCAGCCTGCCGGGCCTCGCTCTCACCTCCTTCCCCATCCAGTGCAGTGTCATTTTGGATCACACATAAACACACACACACTCACAGCAGAATTTAATTTGGTTCATTCCTCTGTTTTCTAAGGGTGCAGAACCACGTCACTGCTCAATGTCACCACGACTCAGCCGCCAGGGATTTACCACAAATGTGCTCCTCTTTTGCTGCCCAGGCTACAATGTGCACACACATACCAACCCGTTCTCAGTCCCAACTTGTCAAATACATATGTGTGACGGGTCACAACTGTATGTGATAAGATGCAGCTCCACACTACGGTCGCTTCTACACATCACAGGCGGCCAGGTGGATTACAGGGTTCTTTATTGCACTGTATTTTCCTTATCGCTCTGTAACACAGTACAGCAGTGGTATGTCAATCAGCATTGGTCTCAGGATAACAGTCTGAATAAAACATGGAACAGATGGAAATAATTATGCTACGCTAACACTGACAATGTACGTTTCAGTAAGTCTCTAAAATATAATTTTAAAGACTAGATAGCTTATAGTCTGGGCTCAAGACAGTTAGCAATATATGTACATTACACGGTAAAATACAAAGTATGAACATTTGGGATCTCACAAAATTATTAATTATCCCGGACCATGCGGTATAACGTTTCCTACCGCAGCGCTTCCCGTATCGCTCTATGTAGTTCCGTCAACACCAACCCACAATGTCATAGCTACTACCGTGCCAATAGATGGCACTGTTGCCCCGCTTTTGCCATAATTAGACCAAGTATATTCTACTCCGTTACATATGCTTAGTAGGCTCTCAGCGTCAGATACAACGCAAAAAGCACCCTTCAGCGTCTGTATGGAACGCACCGGGCAGACCAGCAGCTGGAGCGACAATGTTAGCAAGTAGTATGAAAGACCGAAATGCTGCATAGGGAGGATGGTTGAGGTGGTGGACGGGTCAAACAACACAGGACTTTCCCCCAGGAGACTGGGGTTCATGTCCCGTTTTGTCCCACGTGTCACTGAAACGTACAATAACCCCACACGCGATCTTTTCCTAAACCTAACTGTCCCGTTCTTGTGCTGCATGTCAGTGAAACGTACGTCCCGACCCAGAGCACCAAAAGTGACCCCAAGAGTCCCGACAAAGCGGGTTTATATATGACGCTAAAGGATACTTTTAGCGCCAATAACAACTCCAAAGGCACATGCCCAAGTCTCCGTATTTTTTACGTGAAAATGTGTTGCACATAAACACTCATACAATTCATACACATACAAAGCAACGTGGGTGTAACAGCAGCATTTACTGTCCCTCTAACATGCTGTTAACTGCGGCCCTTAACCTTGCAGTGATGTTAAGACATAGTCAAGAACTATAGAATTTAGAAGGACCCTTGTTACAATGTTACAAATAAGAACAGAGTATACAGGGTATTAAACAGTATGCTATCATAATTTACAAACTAGAATGTAGTATGTATATTAGTATATTTTTTGAGTTAAAACATGGATACATTAAGCCAGGTGAGGGCTGTGGGAGGGTGTGATAGTGAGCAGGGAAAAGAGGACCCAAACGCATAGAGAGGCAGACAGGCAGGAGGTGGTAGAACTTCAGGGTTTAATATAACAAAAAACGGCAGTACAGAGACTGGAAAACTCACAACGTCCGGCAGGGAGAAAACAGAAAAACAACAGCAACGGGATACAAAAAGATACACAAACTGACAGCACAGTGATACAAGTGCAGGAACAGCACAAGACAAAACAAACTGACAAGAGACAAAGGAAACACAGGGGTTAAATACAAGAGGTAATGAACAAATGAGGGACAGGTGGTACAACAGGTGAAACACATTAGGGTGGGGCAGGACAATCAACAAAGGTGGGAAAACAAAGTAAAGCTAGACATGACAAGACAGAACACAGACTATCAAAATAAAACAGGAAGCAGAACATAAACAAGGCAACACACAACTAAATACACAGACCACAGTACACAGGACAGATCAACACAACAGGGAACAGAAAAAAAATACAGAATAAATATGCAAACATAGGAAACGTACAGAAATAACTAAACCAGGCAACAAAATGAAATAAAACAGGCAACATAAATAGACAAAATACAAGACCAAAATACCAAACCATAACAGGAGGGCATTGCATTGTAGGCTCCAATCTTTTCCATTTAACTGTTATAATATTCTATCAAAAAGGCCTTTCATGATGTAACAGTCTTGTATCTATTTGGCATGACTAATAATCTAGCCAATGAGACAATCCATACATTAATTATCAAGACCTGCAAATATTATGAGCCCCATATTAATCGGGCAACAACCTGCACAACATGGTATTTTGGTTCATGTAGGTGCAGCAGCGCAAAGTGCAAATAAGGCTAGATGAAATGAAATATACATTGCCTTGCAAAAGTATTTGGCCCCCTTGAACTTTTCGACCTTTTGCCACATTTCAGGCTTCAAACATAAAGATATAAAACTGTAATTTGTTGTGAAGAATCAACAACAAGTGGGACACAATCATGAAGTGGAACAAAAATTATTGGATTTTTTAACAGATAAAAAACTGAAAAATTGGGCGTGCAAAATTATTCAGCCCCTTTACTTTCAGTGCAGCAAACTCTCTCCAGAAGTTCAGTGAGGATCTCTGAATGATCCAATGTTGACCTAAATGACTAATGATGAAAAATAGAATCCACCTGAGTGTAATCAAGTCTCCGTATAAATGCACCTGCTCTGTGATAGTCTCAGAGGTCCGTTTAAAGAGCAGAGAGCATCATGAAGAACAAGGAACACACCAGGCAGGTCCGAGATACTGTTGTGGAGAAGTTTAAAGCCGGATTTGGATACAAAAAGATTTCCCAAGCTTTAAAACATCCCAAGGAGCACTGTGCAAGCGATAATATTGAAATGGAAGGAGTATCAGACCACTGCAAATCTACGAAGACCCGGCCGTCCCTCTAAACTTTCAGCTCATACAAGGAGAAGACTGATCAGAGATGCAGCCAAGAGGCCCATGATCACTCTGGATGAACTGCAGAGATCTACAGCTGAGGTGGGAAACTCTGTCCATAGGACAACAATCAGTCGTATACTGCACAAATCTGGCCTTTATGGAAGAGTGGCAAGAAGAAAGCCATTTCTTAAAGATATCCATAAAAAGTGTTGTTTAAAGTTTGCCACAAGCCACCTGGGAGACACACCAAACATGTGGAAGAAGGTGCTCTGGTCAGATGAAACCAAAATCAAACTTTTTGGCAACAATGCAAAACGTTATGTTTGGCGTAAAAGCAACACAGCTCATCACCCTGAACACACCATCCCCACTGTCAAACATGGTGGTGGCAGCATCATGGTTTGGGCCTGCTTTTCTTCAGCAGGGACAGGGAAGATGGTTCAAACTGATGGGAAGATGGATGGAGCCAAATACAGGACCATTCTGGAAGAAAACCTGATGGAGTCTGCAAAAGACCTGAGACTGGGACGGAGATTTGTCTTCCAACAAGACAATGATCCAAAACATAGAGCAAAATCTACAATGGAATGGTTCACAAATAAACATATCCAGGTGTTAGAATGGCCAAGTCAAAGTCCAGACCTGAATCCAATCGAGAATCTGTGGAAAGAACTGAAAACTGCGGTTCACAAACGCTCTCCATCCAACCTCGCTGAGCTCGAGCTGTTTTGCAAGGAGGAATGGGCAAAAATTTCAGTCTCTCGATGTGCAGAACTGATAGAGACATACCCCAAGCGACTTACAGCTGTAATCGCAGCAAAAGGTGGCGCTACAAAGTATTAACTTAAGGGGGCTGAATAATTTTGCACGCCCAATTTTTCAGTTTTTTTATCTGTTAAAACAGTTTGAAATATCCAATAAATTTCGTTCCACTTCATGATTGTGTCCCACTTGTTGTTGATTCTTCACAAAAAATTACAGTTTTATATCTTTATGTTTGAAGCCTGAAATGTGGCAAAAGGTCGAAAAGTTCAAGGGGGCCGAATACATTCGCAAGGCACTGTAGATCAGAGGGTGTGTTTAATAAATACACACTCAGCTAATCACGTCACTGGTCTTATCACTCTAAAGCACAACGTGAACATACAGCACCACAGATCTGCAGCCAGAGGCAGATGGTATGGGGTTTTATTTAGTTTGTACAATGATGACATAAATGAATAATAAGGAAATAGTTTGGTGAAGCAGTTTATATGATTGCATCAATCTGACGCTATTTCAGATACAGCAGCTTTTGCTTCATAATGCATTGCATGAATTAAACTGAACTGCTGACTTAAAAAAACAAATAGCAAAGGAGGCTGTGACGCACCAACCCAGAAAATGTATTTAGTTTAATTGATAGAGAAGTGAGACTCAGATAACGCTGATAATTCGATAATAGAAAAACATGATAATATAGCACACAAGACTCAGATATGATTTTAGCCTAAACAAGCTCCAGCAATTACAGGATTAACTGAATGTCTGTGTGAGAGGCAAAACACAGGGCAAAAAAGTTGCTGTATTATAAAATAATTCTGAACAAAAATAACATTAAAATGTAAAAAAGTAAAGCATATATGCAAGGTTTGCAACATTTTAGCATAACATACTGAGATTTTTAAAAAATTTTTTTTTAGTATTTTAAACAATATATGGTGAATATTTATTTATTAATATAACTTGGGGGGGGGGGGGGTTATAGCTGGGTGAGAAGTTCATTTAAGAGAGGGGGTATTGATTGTTTAAAAGAAGGCCTTTGATGATTCTCCATCAATATTTTCCTGAGACTATAAAGTGCTATAGGGATAGGTCTGCCTACTAAATATGCTATTGATGGCCTTAAAACCTGGAGTAGAAATTTATTAAATTGTTTATAAATGTAAGGCACAAGGCACAAGGCTGTAGCTAATTCTCTAATAAATTTAATGATGAACTGTAATTGATAACTTACATGCATGCCCCAATCAGAATCCATCACTTATCCGGTATGAGCTTAAATACACACAGTGGCCTGCGGGCGACTGAGTGACAGCTGGTGACACAGCAGCTTCCTACAGCCTGTGGAGCTACAAATCCCTCCGCCACACACACACACACACGCACACACGCACGCATGCACGCGCGCACACACACACACACACACACACACACACACACACACACACACACACATACAGTGACAAGCCTGACTTAAAAAAAACTCAAGCCCCCTTCCATTCCGCACTATGATTAAGAAATAAAGGCCGGGAAACAAAGACAACAAATAACTTTTCTGGTACATGCCTTGAAATACATAGAAGCACAGACACACGCACACATAAAGCATAACACACAAGAGCGTGCTCAGCCATAAAACCCCTGAGCTCCAGAGACAAAAGCCTTGTCATGCTCTGGTGGGGTCCTGCCACTAATCTACACAGCTTTAGGAGTTGGAGGCAGCACACACACACACACACACACACACACACACACACACACACACACACACACACACACACACACACACACACACAGTTTAGATCAATGTGAAAGAGAAATTTGACACACTGCCTAGATTTGTGGATACATACTTACACACAGACAGTGGTGTTGTATAGCCGGCTGGCTGGGTGTTAAGGCCAAGCAGAGCTACTGGCGACAGGTTGGAGAAGAGAGATGGCTCACTAAGCCTAATCACACAGGGGAATGCTGTCTGGGGCACCTGACCATCAGACCTCTCACTGCGTGTGTGCATGTGTGCATGTGTGTGTGTGTGTGTGTGTGTGTGTGTGTACTCCGGACGAGGGCAATCATAATTGGGGCTTATCGCCCTGAACGGGGCAGAAGGAGAGGTGCCACAGCAGGATTGGGGGCGTCTGACCAGAGCTGGAGTTTAATGGGGGCTGGGGGGGATGTAATGAGTCATCCAGATTCTTACAGGCAAAGCTTCACACAGCCGGAGAACATATTCCATACGCAAAGCACACTCCATCCCATAAAACTCAGCATCAATTACTTTAATCCACAGATCAAAGATAGCCCAAAATGTTTGATGTTCATCTGTTCTGTTCATCTGTTGATATTCTCTGGAACCCTAGACTCATGCTCCTACTGAGATCTCCGCTTTGCTCTCAGTATATCTAATCGGAATGATAGTGGATTTTATCAACAAACAAGACATTGATTAACCCCTAAAAGTTCTTGTCAGACCTCTGTAAGTCCAAAAGGTGGTTGGGGTCATGGGTGGACGTTAACACACAAGACTTTCAAGCCAGGGAGCGGAGTTCGCTTCCTGGGGAAAACAAAAGACTTTTACCCAGGAAATGGGTGTTCCTTGGGAGTGTTTCAATACAAACCACAAAGTAGTCGTTACAATGACCGAACCTAACTTTTGTCACCACGTAACGCTCACTTTTTCTTGCCTAAACTTAACCGCAATCTCCGCCGAGTAAGTTAATTGTTGTACATCATCCCATTAATGGGTTGACCATTATATGGTGATCAATGGGACAAAAAAACACAAGATTTTCATTTAGGACCGGGGTTTGTGTCCCGTGTGAAACCAAAAGTCAACTGTCATTTTTAAATTAACCGAGTTTTAGTTTGTGATGCGGTAGTCTTGCATAGCCAGACTTTCCTCCACAGCGCTGCGGAGGAGGGTCTAGCTAGTCCACACAGCATTCCGGGATGGGAGAAAAACGTGCTCTGGTTTATTGGCATTTCTTTAAACCAATCAGAATCACCTTTGGCTGTGCTTAGCGCCAGACAGAGCAACGGTGCCGCTGCAAAATAGCCTCGGGAAGGAACTTGTTTTGGTGGAACGTGTACGTTCAAAGGATTGGTCAGATAGTCTAGCTAGCTGTCTGGATTTACCCTGCAGAGATCTGAGGAGCAGTTAACCATAGTCCTCATAAATCCACCAGAGTTTAAAATTACAACACAAAGAAAGAGGAAGGTAACGGACATTTCCGGCGGCACCGGAGCAAATCCTGTAGATGGTATAGACTAGTCATCTGTGACATCATGTTACGTCCTCATTTTAGAGGTTCTATGTGAATCATTTCTAGCCGATCCCTGATGTTTTACTAACCAAAAGTATTTTTATTACCTAAACTATTGCTATAAACTTATAAGAATACATCTTTTTTTAATCATTATTATGTTACATTATTACATTATTATTATGATACATATGTTTTACACAACACATTCTCATATCTAAACGACATTATAGGTTGATTTCCAAAGACATCTAAAACGACATGTATGACCATTATATTAACTTGCGCACGATGGCGGTTTAATCATGTGACCATCCTATTTAATGTAACGTGTTCAAATAAGATATAGAGAGTAAATCCTCTGAGTGGGGTCATTTTGCATGTAAGGAGTAGTTTTACTTTTGATACTTTATGTTCATTTTGATGCTAGAACTTCTGTATTTTTAATTGAGTAAGACTTTTGTGCCCACATAAAGTTAATTCTCTTTGATTTGAACGAAAGAGAGAAAGAATATATTTGCAGTGGTTTGTTTTTGAAGGTCCCACAAGGATAGAGGGTGAGAGGTTTTGGAAGCGCAGTTGCAACTCACACTCCATCCGTTAAGTGAATTCCTTTGAATATGGGCTGGTGTTGTGAGCAACGGTAGAGGATGAAGGCAAAGAAGATAGAGTTTTGTCATGTGTCCACCATCTGGAGAGTCTCACTCAAATCACAAGAGACTTTTATTGATTTTCATTTTTAAACATTTTGCATTTCAACAGCTCCAATATAAAAATTCTCAAGAGCAATTTTTGAAGGGGACACAAACAATACAGCCAAAACAGTTGTAGAGGAAATGTGTAGTTGTGGAACTTTATTTACTTTAAACATTGGATGAAGTGATTCTTTTCGCTAATACAGATCATGCTGAACTTAGAACTGAGCCTCCTAGCAAGCAAGCTAGATAACTGGCCAGCCGGCTCATTTTCTGTAACCAGTGAAAGCACAGCCCAGTCTCATGGCAGTTTGTGAAATGGTTACGTGATGTAATCTATTGATTCGTGAACAGGACATGATTATGTCGTTTTTTTCATGTGGTGATTACGGATTTTAATTTAATGTATTTAAATTGAAAGCATATTTCATGACTTCAGCATGACAACGGTAGGGAGTAGTATGAAAAGCAGAAAATCCGCATGAGGACGTTGGTCTTGGTGGTGGATGGGTCAAACAATACAGGACTTTCAGCCCGGAGACCGGGGATCGCGTCTAGCGTGTTGCAGTTCCTTTCCGCGTTATTCTCTTCCTAACCTCAACCGTCCCGTTGTTGTGGCGTTTCATGTCCCGGTTGTTGTGTGCCACAGAGACAGCGGATCGTGTCCCTGTGCCCGGGGATCGCGTCCCCGTGTGGCAGTCCGTCCTGTTGTTGTCGCCGGTGTGTGGCGTTTAATTTCCCCGTTGTTGCGTCCCCCATCAAAATAACGTGACTATTTCACAAACTGGCGTGAGACAGGTTGAAAAGCATGTTGGGTGGAATTAGCAAGTTAGCTAACTAACTATCCAAAAAGCTATTTAACAAGCTATCAAACAAGCTAGGTATAATTGCTAACAAATAAAGGATTCATGGAGAAATCATCATTTTTTTAAATTTTGTAATTAATTAAAATGACACAGTATCATCTGTATTAGAGAAAAGAATCACTTCATCCAATGTTTAAAGTGAATGTAATTTATGGGTGTATGTAATTTCTGACTGCTTGGGAATAGACGAATAGGCTTAAGTTTGTGGGTGGAAGTAGACAAGCCGCCTTTGCTGGCACCTCACTTGTGACCCTGCATATAATGCCTGTAATGTAAAGGATTTCACCCTACATAGTTCTTGCTAGCTTGGTACTACGTGTCTTGCCGCAAATTCC
>CM042319.1:117500-202500 GCA_023566125.1 Zingel zingel | reverse complement strand
CACAGCCAGGACATCAAAGAATGCAGGGTGTGTATTTACTTCTGGTTGGAACACCACAAAGCATCTTGTAAGTCACATAATCGGCAGGCAGTGAGATATCATCATGTATATCATCATCTGGAAGAGATCATCGAAGCACACGTTCATGCTTAAACAATACACCACAAATCAATAACTGATAGCCTCATCAGTGCTGTCAGTTCCCGACTTCTTCTCCATATACCATCGCTTCAGTCTCATCCCTCATGTCTGTGTTTCTCCCTCATCCTGACTCATTTTTTTCTCTCTAGAAGGGCATTAGAGCTGAGCCCCGCTCGCTCTGAAGAGCTGGCCTGGCTGCTGTACGGTACTGTATGGCATGGCTACAGGGTCATGTGCTGAGCAGATGTGATTTTTGTGGAATCTCTGGGTGGCTCTGCATGTTATCTGATGATATGCAGAGGATCAGATCGGATCGCAGCTGACTCCAGACCTTTGTTTCCATTTGCAATGAATCTGTCTGATTCATTTTGTAAGTGGTGTTGTTCATATACACTCTACACACAAACGCAGCCCATGTGTAAACCATGTACTGTAACAAGCACCATGTTCTCATCAAGAAGATTAGAGATATTCATCTAGTCTGATAGCTGCTCCAAACCTTTACAGTACTTTCATGTAAACGTTTATTTCTGCTCTCTCCAGCAAAGTACAAAGGTGCATCTCACTTCAAAGGATGTTTTTTGCTTGTTTACATTTTTTTGGTACATTTCATATTGTGTATGATTTCTTTACTGCTCTGATGCTGTTATTTTTCCCACCTTGATTGTGCTGTAACACACTTTATGATATGCCTTTTCTTGTAATTAGCAATTGCAGTAGAATCAGTGGCCAGATCTTCCTCCACAGCGCTGTGGAGTAAGGTCTAGCTTAGTCTTGCATTGTCAGACCTTCCTCCAAAGCACTGCGGAGGAGGGTCTGGCTAGTCCACACAACATTCCTTTAAACCAATAACAACCGTATTGGTCGGCGCTAAGGGCTGCACGGAGCCCTGGTCCCGCTGCAAAATAGCCTTAGGAAGGAACATGTTTTGGTGGAACGTGTACGTTAAAAGTTGTTTTAGTCGTGCAACAGAAAACTCAGATTGAACAGATAGTCCAGCTAGCTGTCTGGATTTACCCTGCAGATATTTTTGTTTAAAATTCCAACACAAAGAAAGCTGAAGGTAACGGACATCTGGCAGAAAAGAAGGCCATATGGTGAAATTTCCGGCAACAACGAAGCAATCCTGGAAGTGGGATAGGAGATAAAAAAACACTCTGGGTTGTTTGCATTTTTTTAAACCAATCACAATTATCCTGGGCGGCACTAAGCTCCGGACACAGTGACAGTAGCTCTGCAAAATAGTCTCGGGAAGGAACATGTTTTGGTGGAACATTTACACCCTGAAAAAGAAAACGCCACATACAATATTAAATGAAGTTAACTGTTCACACAAAACAGTAACACAAGCTATTTAAATTAGCTGGATACATGGTTAAACATTATTTGCTCTTATCAGTGTATCGCTGTGTGTATTTGTCCACAGTTATCCCAGTTAAGCGGTCCCAAAACGTCCCAGTTGCAGTAACCGTGGTAAAGTTGGTTTTATATTGGACATTGGATATTCGACACATTCGAAAAATCTATTATGCGGCTTGCCATTTTTACCTATTCATGTCAAAATACTTCTGATGAACTCAGCTAACTCCCCTACACATAACACAAAGCTTATTTAAAAAACATCCTTTGATTTAAAAAATATTTTTTTATATTAAAAAATGCTATCAATCTATTATGCGGCCTAACCTTTTGACCTATTCATGTCAAACCACTTTTGGTGAACTCAGCTAACTCCTCTACACATAACACAACGCTTCTTTTCTCAAAAACACATCCTTTGATTTTAAATTTTTATTTTTTTTTTATTATTTTTATTATTTTATCTTTGTAGACCCAATTTGACTCATGCAGAAGATGGTTCCAAGATCTCTGCACTCCAGCACCCGGAATGGTATATGTTCCAAAAGTACCTGTGGCCACAGCAAGACCACAGCAGCAGCAGGACCACAGCAGCAGCAGGACCACAGCAACAGGAGGACCACAGCAGCAGCAGGACCACAGCAGCAGCAGGACCACAGCAGCAGGAGGACCACAGCAACAGGAGGACCACAGCAGCAGGACCACAGCAACAGCAGGACCACAGCAACAGGAGGACCACAGCAGCAGGACCACAGCAACAGCAGGACCACAGCAACAGCAGGACCACAGCAACAGGAGGACCACAGCAACAGGAGGACCACAGCAGCAGGAGGACCACAGCAGCAGGAGGACCACAGCAGCAGCAGGACCACAGCAACAGGAGGACCACAGCAGCAGCAGGACCACAGCAGCAGGACCACAGCAGCAGCAGGACCACAGCAGCAGGAGGACCACAGCAGCAGGACCACAGCAGCAGCAGGACCACAGCAGCAGGAGGACCACAGCAGCAGCAGGACCACAGCAGCAGGAGGACCACAGCAGCAGGACCACAGCAGCAGGAGGACCACAGCAGCAGCAGGACCACAGCAGCAGGAGGACCACAGCAACAGGAGGACCACAGCAACAGGAGGACCACGGCAGCAGCAGGACCACAGCAGCAGGAGGACCACAGCAGCAGCAGGACCACAGCAGCAGCAGGACCACAGCAGCAGCAGGACCACAGCAGCAGCAGGACCACAGCAGCAGCAGGACCACAGCAACAGCAGGACCACTGCAACAGCAGGACCACAGCAACAGCAGGACCACAGCAACAGGAGGACCACAGCAGCAGGACCACAGCAACAGCAGGACCACAGCAACAGCAGGACCACAGCAACAGGAGGACCACAGCAGCAGGAGGACCACAGCAACAGGAGGACCACAGCAGCAGGAGGACCACAGCAGCAGGAGGACCACAGCAGCAGCAGGACCACAGCAACAGGAGGACCACAGCAGCAGGAGGACCACAGCAACAGGAGGACCACAGCAACAGGAGGACCACAGCAGCAGCAGGACCACAGCAGCAGCAGGACCACAGCAGCAGGAGGACCACAGCAACAGGAGGACCACAGCAACAGGAGGACCACAGCAGCAGGAGGACCACAGCAGCAGGAGGACCACAGCAGCAGGAGGACCACAGCAGCAGCAGGACCACAGCAACAGGAGGACCACAGCAGCAGGAGGACCACAGCAGCAGGAGGACCACAGCAGCAGGAGGACCACAGCAGCAGGACCACAGCAGCAGGACCACAGCAGCAGCAGGACCACAGCAGCAGGAGGACCACAGCAGCAGGAGGACCACAGCAGCAGCAGGACCACAGCAACAGGAGGACCACAGCAACAGGAGGACCACAGCAACAGGAGGACCACAGCAACAGGAGGACCACAGCAGCAGCAGGACCACAGCAGCAGCAGGACCACAGCAGCAGGAGGACCACAGCAGCAGGAGGACCACAGCAGCAGCAGGACCACAGCAGCAGCAGGACCACAGCAGCAGGAGGACCACAGCAACAGGAGGACCACAGCAGCAGGACCACAGCAGCCGGACCACAGCAGCAGCAGGACCACAGCAACAGGAGGACCACAGCAGCAGGACCACAGCAGCAGCAGGACCACAGCAACAGGAGGACCACAGCAGCAGCAGGACCACAGCAACAGGAGGACCACAGCAACAGGAGGACCACAGCAGCAGGAGGACCACAGCAGCAGGAGGACCACAGCAGCAGGAGGACCACAGCAGCAGCAGGACCACAGCAACAGGAGGACCACAGCAGCAGGAGGACCACAGCAGCAGGAGGACCACAGCAGCAGGAGGACCACAGCAGCAGGACCACAGCAGCAGGACCACAGCAGCAGCAGGACCACAGCAACAGCAGGACCACAGCAACAGGAGGACCACAGCAGCAGGAGGACCACAGCAGCAGGAGGACCACAGCAGCAGCAGGACCACAGCAACAGGAGGACCACAGCAACAGGAGGACCACAGCAACAGGAGGACCACAGCAACAGGAGGACCACAGCAGCAGGAGGACCACAGCAGCAGGAGGACCACAGCAGCAGCAGGACCACAGCAACAGGAGGACCACAGCAGCAGCAGGACCACAGCAACAGGAGGACCACAGCAGCAGGAGGACCACAGCAGCAGGAGGACCACAGCAGCAGGAGGACCACAGCAGCAGCAGGACCACAGCAGCAGCAGGACCACAGCAGCAGGAGGACCACAGCAGCAGGAGGACCACAGCAGCAGGACCACAGCAGCAGGAGGACCACAGCAACAGGAGGACCACAGCAGCAGGAGGACCACAGCAGCAGGAGGACCACAGCAGCAGGAGGACCACAGCAGCAGGAGGACCACAGCAGCAGCAGGACCACAGCAGCAGCAGGACCACAGCAGCAGGACCACAGCAGCAGGAGGACCACAGCAACAGGAGGACCACAGCAGCAGGAGGACCACAGCAGCAGCAGGACCACAGCAGCAGGAGGACCACAGCAGCAGGAGGACCACAGCAGCAGCAGCTGCCAAAAACGATCAAGGTGCCACCTGAACCACCAAATCTGAGAGGCGACGATAAATGTCAGCCACGCTGCCAAGAAAAACACTGCACACACGCATGCACTCAGACACTGCACCGCAGCTTACCAAAGGTAACAGACTAAGTGTCAGGGATTAAAAATACAATAGCTTGAATCAACAAGGAGTCATTAAAATCTCACTGTGAGAGAGGCAGCACGGTGCAGAGGTTTAACACTGTAACCACAGACACTCCCCACGGTGAGCTCATCAACAAAGAAGGTCTCTCTATCTCTATTGATCAGCATTTTCATGAGTTTTGCAAGAATACAGTGGCAGATGTATGTTTGGGCCTGTTCCAGAAAGCAGGCTTAAAAAAGTCTAACCCCTAACCCCAACTCAGGGTTAGTCAATGGAGTATGACATTTATCTTTCAGCAGCAGCAGCAGCAGCAGCAGGTGGTGGAGTAAATAGTCAATTCAAGTTAACATTATAAAGTTTTATTTATCATAATCCACTCATCATTAACCAGCACTGGTAAAGTGGTGGAATCTTATATTATACATTACATGTTTAAAATACACGTATTCAGCTTTAACCTCTAACAAAATCCAGGTGGTCACAAATATACCAATCAAACGGATGAAACATATTTTACTGACAGACCTGATGACCTTGTAGGCCCACCAAGTTATAATAATAATGAAAGGTAGTATTCCGTATTTTCTGTCGCCCCCATGAGTAATTCTAAGTAATGACAACAACACTGTTGTTGCATCGACATGAAACAAGCCTTCCGTAATCGCACCCCCACCCCTCCTCCACGCAGTTGCTAGTAGCCAAGGAGGACACGGAGGATTAAAAAAAGATGATGGACTCTTCAGAAGAGATCATTATCTTCACTCGAGTTTCTGCGCGGGAAAGTCGCCGGACGCCTCAATCTTCTGAACTACATTTTTAGACATATATTGTCAATATAAATCTTGGCTCAACAGCATCAATGACCACATTTTGACGTGTATTACATTTAAACAAAGCTTCTGAAATGCTGTTAAAAGACATGACAGCATTTTTTTTTAAACTCACTTTTAAGTTGCATTTAGTCCAGTTTTAAATCTAATTTTAAAGTCTTTTCAGTTGCACAGCAATTATCCTCTTATGTGTGTGAACCTTCACACTGATAATGTTTTAAATTTAAACAGATCACCTGTTAAATATGTGTTTCAATGCAGGGGTAACTGTGCACAGCATCACATTGTTATAAAAAAAGCTAACTGCTATCGTTTATATTCTGTATGAAATGTGCAGCAAAAAAACACTGTGTAAATGTTTAGTAGCAAATTAATATAGACTACCCAAATATGAAGAAATATTGAAAAGATTCAGACAGCAGCTCAGTTAGTTGAGGAGGTCGTACGTGAAGATGGAGAGGGAGGCAACATAACTAACCAACTAAATGTCTAAAACATCACTGCACTTTGCATGTTCTCAATATTCTAGCTGTTTCTTACCAATGTTTCCATGCATTCTAAGTTGTTTGTTGATTATAACGTAGAAAGGTCATCATAATTTTATGAGCAAATGAATACCACGCGTTGAAATGTATTCACTATTAAACACATAATATTGAAATTTAAATACTACCAAAATTGAAAGCACAGAAATAGACTATTTGAGATAATATTTTTAAAACGATTTATCGTCGTATGGTCATTTCAAAATTCAAAATAACAAATCAGGTAGTGTCCAATATCCAAAAGAAAAAAATATTCTATTCAAGTTGGATCAAATTCAATTGGTGTTATAGCTCAAAACTCAAGTTTTCAAAGAAACATTTCAACAAAACATTTCAATGCTGTCAATTCAGTATTTCAACATAAATCATTCAGTAGTGGTTACATTTCACAGTGAGCTATTCACTTTTGTATACATTTTTTTAAAGATCATTTTTAGGGTTTTTTCCTTTATTTAGAACAGATGAAGAGACACAGGAAATGGGAGAGAGGGGGATGACATGCAGCAAAGTGCCTCGAGTGAGAATCGAACCCTGGCCGCTGGCAACGACTGAACCTATAAGGGGCGCACGCTCTGCCAGGTGAGTTAGAGACCACCCCATACTTGCTTAAAATTTTAAGTGCTCATATTATGCTTTTTGGCTTTTTCCCTTTCCTGTATAGTGTTATATATCTTTTTGTGCATGTTATAGGTTTACAAAGTGAAAAAGCCCAAAGTCCCCCCCAAAGGGACTTCCCATCTCCAACAGAAAACACTGTTCACAAACTGCTCCAAACTGCTCTATTGTAGTCCAGCCTTTACTTCAGAGACAAACGTGGTCACTTTGTAACACACGTTATAATGCTCGCCTATCTGCTAGCATGGCACGCCCTCATACTCTGCTTCTGACTGGCTAGTAGTCCTTACCGAGGTACTGTCAGGGCCCTCATACTCTGCTTCTGACTGTCTAGTAGTCCTTACCTAGGTACTGTCAGGGCCCTCATACTCTGCTTCTGACTGGCTAGTAGTCCTTACCGAGGTACTGTCAGGGCCCTCATGCTCTGCTTCTGACTGGCTAGTAGTCCTTACCTAGGTACTGTCAGGGCCCTCATACTCTGCTTCTGACTGGCTAGTAGTCCTTACCTAGGTACTGTCAGGGCCCTCATAATCTGCTTCTGACTGGCTAGTAGTCCTTACCTAGGTACTGCACATGTGCGACTCCCAACAAAGATGCAACAGAAGTGAGAGGTCTCACTCTGTAGCTAAAACAGAGACATGAACACAGGGTGAAAAGAGGAGCTGCAGCAATGTGCAGTACAACAAAAATATGTTTTTTGAAAATTAAACCATGTAAGCCTATTCTGATATAACCTCTAAATACAATTACGAACCTGAAAATGAACATAATATGAGCACTTTAAAATAACAGAGCCTTTATTTGCCTCCACAGATTCCCCTGTGTTCGAAGTTTGCATTTTTTTATTTGACTATGATTTTAAGATTAAAATGTAACTTTTCTGAGCAACTGGAATGTTTTGAGTCCATACAAATGAGTCAGTTCAAAGAAAATTATTTAAATTCTATAAATAAATAAATAAAATAATATTTAATTGATGAATTGTTGCCTAACAAAATACATTGAAAGGCTATGTACCAATTTTCTATCTGACCTCAATATTTTTCTTGTTGATATGTGCACCATCATCATCAAACGGAGCTAAAGGAAGCAGAATGCTAGCCAATGATTAATTGTAAGGCACAACTTGACAGAAATGTGTTTTGTGACATGGTATCATTGTTCATTTATCAAGTGCTTAACAATTAATAAGACTGTTGTTAAAGTTAGCAGGAACATATAACTGTCACTACTTTTTACTGGGTTTTCAAACACATATCTCTTTGTAAATGAGCGTTGGTTGCTAATGCTAACAGGCCAGGTAACCTACTGTTACTGTACTCTCTAATCAACAACTAACTTCATAAAATACACTTTCTTTGAGTATTGTCTGTTTGTGTGTGTGTGTCAGGAAGGTGAGCTGGTGTCTGTGACTGTGTGTGGCTTGGCTGAGTGTGTTTTGGCTTGTGTGCGGCCTCAGGCGGGGGTATGTGTTTTGGGGTCACTCTCAGGGTCTCGGATGGAATTACCACCCCACTACAACACACACACACACACACACACACACACACACACACACACACACACACACACACACACACACACACATACATATAGACAAACATACATTAATACACACAAAGACTGTATTTTTACTGGTTCCAGTTCAATGTGATTCCACTCCATTGCTTCTGGTATGAGTTTAATCTATCACTGACACTGCGCTTCCATCAACAGCCCAAAACTGTGTGTGTGTGTGTGTGTGTGTGTGTGTAAATCTTGCCACCCAGGAGGGAGACTGTAGTCTAAAGAATCTACCTCAGGCTAACTGTGCATGCATTTGTGTGTGTGTGTGTGTGTGTGTGTGTGTGTGTGTGTGTGTGTGTGTGTGTGTGTGTGTGAGTGTGTGTGTGTGTGTGTGTGTGGTTAGGGTCCTGGTCACAGCACCCTATCTCTCTTTGTTAGCCTCCCTCATCCCCTCATCCCCCACTATCCAGATGTGGAATTGCACTGGTAAATGTGTGTGTGTGTGGGTGGGTCAGTGTTGTGATGTTTCTACAGTGTCTGTGTTAAGATGAGCGATTTTATCTGTGTAGTTGTGTATGACTGGCGGAGTGTGTGTGTGTGTGTGTGTGTGTGTGTGTGTGTGTATGTTTTGGGGCTGCGGGGCAGCTTTGGGATGACTGATGTGTTGTGAGCAGTGCTGACGGACACCTGAGACATCAGGCGGATCAGATGGACATCACTCCATCAGTAAAGTGTCAGTAAGTCTCACACACACATGCACACAGACACCTATCAGGGAGAGGAACAGGAAGCAATAAAATGAGACGAGACAGCGAGAGAGAGAGGAGAGAGCGAGGGTTGGATGTGCGTGTCAAATCGGAATGTGTCTGTTAGCCAGGTGAAAAATGAGGAAACTGTTTTGTAGACAGAACGAGTGTAATTAGTACCACACACACACACACACACACACACACACACACACACACACACACACAAACACACACACACACACACACACACACACACACACACACACACACACACACACACACACACACACACACACACAAACACACACACACACACACACACACACACACACCTTCTGAGAGGGCTGTGTATATGTTTAGCAGTTTGGTGTGTTCATGAGTTTGAGTGCTAATCAATGAAGCTGCCAGTTTTTTCATGCATTCGTTTGCAGTTGGGGAAAGCATCTTAGCACAGTTATGTAAGTAATGTACTTGAGTACAAGTTTGAGGTATTTGCAAATGGCAAACACAAATGGAGTATTATCACGTAATTTCGTAATTTGAACCTGGCGTCGGGTTAAAGGGAATAAATCCTCTGATGATGAAAATAATGATTACTAATTAGCACAAAACACAAAGTACAGCTGAGGCTGATGGGAATGTCATTAGTTTAGCAGGTATTTAGTCATAAACCAAAGTAGTTTTTTTGTGACTTGATGGTGGTAATAGATGAAAAGTCAGAGGAACATCAAGGTTACTTCCCCTCTGGGGAACATGAATGTCTGTGCAAAATTAAATGGAAATCCATCCATTAGTTGTCGAGATATTTCAGTCTGGAACAAAGTGGAGGACTGACCGACATTGCCATCCCTTAACACTTAAACCTCTATTAATTAGTTTCTTTGGCCTCTCTAGGGAAGCAGAACAGGCTGTGAACACAAATTGACATATTATCACCCAACTAATGAGATATGATAAACGTGTTAGCAAACATTTGCCTATCCAAACATGTAGGAGATATGGAGCAACAACATCCACTGCTCTTTTAGTTATATTGGTCTTTACCAACTCCTGAGGGAAATATCTGTCTTTTTAGCTGCTAAATGCTCCTTATGTTCACCAGCTGTAATTTTGCTTGACCTTTGGTGCTAAGCATGTAGTTTACAGTGGGTTTATCAAAGCTGTATTGCTGAAAAGAGTTGCCTGCTGTTGCTGGAAATGAGGTGAGACTGGACCAAAACAGTAAAGTTGCAGGCCAAAAAACGTTGTTTAAATAGCAAATGCACCTGCGCCCATCTGTGCGCCCATGGGCATGCTGGTCTTACAGGGAGGTGTGTTCAGGTGCATTCTGGGTGTATTGCTATCTTGAGGCAGTGGGAAGTGATCGCGCCATTGACCAACAAAAACCTGGTCTAAAGACAATAATGCAGCATTTCATTGTTATTTTAACAGAGCATTAGTAAAATGCTCCTAGACTCGTGCACCGCGCGTGCACACTATGCTTGTTACACACTATGCTTGTTACACACTATGCTTGTTACACACACAGGGACGCACAGCAGCACACACACATGCAGAAGATTACAAATAAAAATATTACAGTGCAAATCCTCCATCATAATAGCAATGTGCCAAGGTCCAAAAGCGCCTGGCTTTTAAAGGGAATGGGAGATGATCTCTGATTGGTTTATTGCATGTTACGCCCAAAACACACCTCTGATTAATGAAGACACTAAGTACATCCCTTTAGAACCATGCGCCCGGACCCTTTTTTCCCCCGTCAAACTAGCAAAAGTGGATTTGGACACGCCCTAAACGCACCTGCGCCAGGCGCTTCACGCCGTGCGCTTAGATCGTTAAAATAGGGCCATAAGGCTACGTTCAGACTGCAGGCAAAAGTGACCCAAATCAGATTTTTTTGCTAATATCTGAGTTTGTCCAAGTCACATGGCATCCGATCTTTTCCAGTTCTGATTTCAGGCCTCTTTCATATGTGGTCCCGTTACAGGTCGGACACAAAACGCGCAATCAATTAGTAAGCTGACAGTAAATTTATATACATGGCATTTAGGCAACTTTTATTGCAATGTTGGCATGGTAAGATGTCCAGACTAATGCAACAGTAATGTTCGTTTTTTGCGTCCTGCATATGCATCGCCAATGGTCTCAGGGGAGAGCCAGAGCCCTGAAATAATATTTTTTTTACTAAAGCAGTAGGCCTATATGAAATCAGATGTATTACCTACCACCATTTAGTTGTTTTGTGTTATTTAAAATATTTATAAAATATCTGGTCATGCCAGAAGTAATTATTCCACAAATTTTTTAACTTACATAGTCCTCATTTAAATAATAATTTTTTTAAAACATGCAATAATAGCCAAGAGTTATTTAACTAGGCATAATGAACGCAAGCAGACCCACGGGACTGTGCCCAGCTGGGCCGCCCTGCACTGCAGACTCATATGACGCTTCTCCCGTGTTTCTGTAGCTGTAATAATGGATATATGGTTGTAATTCATCATTTATATTATCTTATAATACATCCACGGGCCGTATGCTGTTAAGCCTGTAACATGGATTTAAGGTTTTTAAAGTCCTGTTCCCAAACTGCCAGCTATCGGCTTGTAGCTAGCGGTAGCTAGTATCACTACATAACAATTACATCTCCTTGGTTCGTTCATGGGTTTATTTTTGGTAGATCCTAAATCACATCTGCTAGAATGGTTGACATAGTTAGGTGTAGGCATGGGGAGTGGGGATTGGTTAGGGTAAGAATACCAGGGTAAGCCTATCAGAGTCAGAAAAAGGCAGAATAAGGACAAATCTAGTGGATCCGATCTAGCATCTGCCGTTTATTTTGATGAGCATTTAAACAGGGTGTTGGGTGTGATGCGTGACGTTGTATTACTTGTTTGCGGGTCACTTTCAGGCCGTGCCCAGTACTTAAGTCTGTATATAACTATAATTCTAAGAAGTCCTTCCAGAAAAATGCGTTTTTTTTTTGTGATTGTGAACATTTTTCAACTTTCTGCTAAAATATGTGTGACTTTTTTGCAACAAAAATGCGTGGATTATGAAATCATGCAAGGCCCGCATATTTTGCGTGGAAATCGGCAATTTATGCGGCGTAAGTGCGGCGTATTTGAAAAAATGCGGCCCCTGCATAAATATGCAGACTTTGGCTGATTATGAATTGAATTATGTGATCGCATATTCACGTTTTTCTGGAGGGACTGTCTAAGTATTCTGCCACCACTGTTTATTCCAGACAGTATGAGTTTGTGTGTGCGCATGTGTGTATGTGTGGGGGAATTGTTTTGTGTTGCACTGTGGTACTGCGACAGCAATCCCCAGGCATAAAAATGTCATACAGACTGAATCAGAGCAGGAGAAAGAGGAGGATGAAGGGTTACAAATTCTCTACAAATTGGCTCCCGTTCAGGACACAGAAGCCCGCTGATGACAGACATCCAGCCTCACGGACCAACAGGTAGATAGGCAGACATTTAATGCCTCTTTCTCCACACTTCCTCTTCTTCTCGCTTTTCAGAGTTTCGCTTTTGTTTGCATGCTGCTGCTCCGCCAAACTCATAAACACATTCCTGTTTACAGCAGCTCTTTCTTTCCCACCTGCCTCCGTCCCGGCCTGGTCGCGGTGATACCGTAGTGACACAGGCCCATTCACAGGCAGACATCCGACACTGAGCCGCTGCTCTCACACACGGATTAACACTGGCATTCCTCCATCCATCCCTCCATCCCTCACATATGATTCCTCCCTCTTCTTTCACCCCCTTTTCTACCTTTTTTTTCTTGCCAAGTTTTCGTCTTTTGTCCTTTCTTTTGCTGTTTCTTCTTCTTCTTCTTCTTCTTCTTCTTCTTCTTCTTCTTCTTCTTCTTCTTCTTCTTCTTCTTCGTCTCTTCCTTAATGTCCTGTTGTGTCCTTTCCTTACTGCCTCCTTTCTTATTATTTCTTCCCTTACCTCCTTCATTATCTCTTCATTAATATATATAAACATATTTATTTCCATTTCTTATTTCTTATTTAACCGTTCCTTCATTGCATCCTCCCATGTGTCATTCTTTATTCCCTTTATTTGCTTTCCTTCCCATTCTCATTCCCAATTCATCTCCTTCCTTCACTCCCTATCCCTATGCCCTTTCCTTCCTTTCTTTCTTCCTTTGCCCTTCACCCTGCCTTTATCAGTTTCCCTGTCTCTTCCTTTTCTTATTACCTGGTTTTCTTATTCATTTTCCCTTAATCTTCTCTCCTATATTTCCATTCCTTGTCTCCTTTCCCATGGCTGAATTAACCACCTAGGGGGCCCCGTGGCAAAAAATATGATCTTAATTGATCATTGTTACATTTTCGAGAACAAAATACCAAAGTTTACTTATCACAACTTAATAAATATTAATAATTGCTAGTTTCCCTATTTTTATATGTTAGTAAACTTAACATCAACAGCTGGTCAGAGAGGGAACACGTGATTGGCCAAAATGTAATAGGGCAATGACAACATTAAAATTGCCATTACTGGTACAGTACTAGTACATTTGTAACGGTCAATTGCTTGGCCTGTGGTATTGCTGCTTGTAGAATTCTTCAAAACCAAATTGTACCCCAAAATGACTTACAGAAGGACCCCAAACCACTTCATATGAACCTCCCCTGTATAGCCTACTACTGATTTACAGTGTAGGACACGTCTACATCAGACGAAGACATTGTACTACTGTATTTACCTGACAGGTAACAGGTGACAGGTGACAGAGAACGTTGCAGATTCAGATTTAATTACAAAATATCACAATGACAATGTGGAGTAATCAGACGTTAGCCTCATGGAGTTATGGCAGTGCGCTACCCACCTGGCCCATTATGAGAGCCAATCAGCACCTATCTGCATTCATCAACCACCAGAACCGGACTGTGTGTGTGTGTGTGTGTGTGTGTGTGTGTATGCAGAGAGAGAGAGAGCGAGAGAGAGAGAGAGAGAGAGAGAGAGAGAGAGAAAGAGATGGTGTTGTCTCGTGTCGTATGATTGTTAACAAATTTAACATTTCAGCAGAGGTGCTCATTTCCATACAGGTTTAGTGGCTTGATGGCTAGTATGGATTTGATTCGCGGGGGTATTTTGGCAACGGTAATGTTATTAGTGTTATAAATTAGCAGTAGACTTAATTAACCCGACCCAGGGTAAGGCCCGATGAAAACTGATGTGTCTGCCCAGTTCAGCTCTGAGATTTTCTCGCATTGCACAGCACTGTGAATGAATAATCTCAGAGATTATGTTATGTTCTGCCAGCTCACAGCAACTTAATACAATAGCAGGAAAAAAGTCAAAGGCTGTAACACACCCCAAACATGGACACACACACATACATACATACATACATGCATACTGATACGTCTTGCTTTATTAGATAGATAGCCTGCTTATAAGTGGCATCACGCTCTGCCTACCACTTGTTGTCTGTAGCTGGTTGTGCTTTGCATGTGTGGGATTCTGAAACGTCCTTAAATTCGGGAATTGTCATTTGTTTATTCAAAGTCAAAGACAGTCCAAAGTAGTGCTACTTTGCACATTTTTGTGGGTCTGAGGTGTATTTCACATTTTAGCTGCCAAAGCTCCGCTGCTCTCTTCGACCCTCTCTGTCTCTGGTCCTGTGCTGTGCTGAGTGTGCTCACACAGTGTGCAGTGTGAGAGGGGGCTGAGGCTAAAGCAGCAAAAGCCAATGTGTGTTTCTTTTACTGATATATATTTAACAATATCTTTTGTATTTCTAATCCAAACTATGTCAAACTTGGCACAACACTTACTCGTGCCTGTAGCAAGTTTGAAATCCATCGGACTAACGGTTCGAGAGATTCAATTAAATTAAATTTTATTTATAGTATCAAATCATAACAAGAGTTATCTCGAGACACTTTACAGATAGAGTAGGTCTAGACCACACTCTATAATTTATAGTCCCAACAATTCTAGTAATTCCAGTAATTCCCCCAAGAGCAAGCATTTAGTGCGAGAGTGGCGAGGAAAAACTCCCTTTTAGGAAGAAAACTTGGCAGACCCAGGCTCTTGGTAGGCGGTGTCTGACGGTGCCGATTTGGGATGTGATGAACAGTGGCAATAACAGTCACAATAAAGATAATGTAACAGTGAATAAAAATGGTAGTTGTAGTAGTTCATGTCATAGCAGGGCGTTACAGGATGTAGCGTGGCACAGAGCATAGCAGGGCGTAGCAGGACCCAGCAGGGTTCAGCAGGACGCAGCAGGACACTGCAGGGCACCGCAGAGCTTAGCAGGGTGTAGTGAAGCACAACCACAACAAGAGACAGCTGCAACCAAGATCTTGGTGCCATCCTAATCCAAGGAAATATGCTGGGGAAAAAAAATCATAAGGAACTCCCCAGAGTTAGGTTACATAGTTACATATAGGAGAGGTATGCGAATAACAGACAGACAGACACACAGACAGAAGTTCCTGCAATTTATAGATAGATGAAAGAACATGGTTTTTTAAGTGCATTTTGAAGTAAAAATGTCCTAAAAAACTCCATTATTATGAACCAAAATTGCTTATTGCATTATTATGAAACCATTCATATTATGTCAATGCATTCATACAATGATATATTTCATAAAGTCTTTTTTATTTATTGACCACTTTGGGGTTCCATACATCCCTCTTTGCTTCCTTACTAACTTTCTTCCTTGTCTGCCCTCTCAACCTTCCTTATTTCCTTTCTCCCTACTTACATCCTCCATACTATACATGTTTACTTTCTACTGTAATGTTTGCATTGTGGTATTGCTACCTAAACCTTAAATTGGTAATTTTATTATGCCCTTCCCTCCCTTGATCTGTGGCTTCCTTCCTTAACCATCCCTACTTTTCTCCAATCACTTCCTTTTTAAATACTCTCCTTACTTACTCCCTTCTTTGCTAAATATTTTTCTTATTTTATTTCCTATACCTCCCTCCTTCCTTTCCTACCTTATTCTACTACCTTGTTACTTTCTTCCATCCTTATTTCCTTCATTGCTACTCACTCGCTCCCACCATTCTCCTTGTGCGCCCTACATGTTATGATGGAAATGAGTCGATTTACGAGGAGAGTTAAGTTTCATAACCCACCATATCCGTGACCCTGGTCATATTAACTACAACAGCCCTGCTGGACATTTTACACACACACACACACACACACACACACACACACACACACACACACACACACACACTATAGGCTCCAATAACAGAGGGAAGCTTGCTTGGATACAGCTCAACAGCAAACCTACCTTAAGCCTTCCCCTGTGTGTCCTATAAGAAGTTATATCTCTAGCCGTTTGGAAAATCATTACACCAATTCAAACATCCGCTTTTCCCATCTGCACACAAATGTCTTTGGCACGAATTGCTGATGAAAATGAGTGTGTGAACAAAAATATAATAACACATACAGAATTCTTCCCTTCACTTCACTCACTTTCGTTTTTGTACACTTCAGAAAATGTTGAAGAATGTTGGAATGAGCACAGAATGCACACATTTAACATTAAAAAATAATTACTAATATGGCATTGGCAGTCTGTCGGTCGGTCCACCACTTTGGTCCAGATATTTTTGCAATTATTGGATAAATAGTCAGGAAAATTAGTACAGATATTCATGATGTCCAGAGGAGGAATCACAATGACCTTGGTGATCCTCAGACCTTTCAGCTGGAACCACTATGAGGTTGACTTGTGTGGTTTTGAGTGAAATATCTCAAACAACTATTGGATGGATTGCCCAAAGGTTTTGGTAAACACACCCATGTTTCACTCAAGATGAAATGTAATTCTTGTAATAGTCTTTCTCTGATTTTTTATTCGGTGCCAAAATCAGGTCAGAACTATCCATCTAATAATTTGCTTTATGACCACGTATCTGAAAAAGCTAATGACATTCAGCCTCAGCTGTACTCAGCTGTACATGCAAATGATAACCTGCAAAAATGGATGGTGACTATGGTAAACATAACACCTGCTTTACAACGTCATTGTGAGCATGCTATCATCCTGCCATTAGCATTTAGCTCTGTGCCTAAGTATAGCCTCACAGAGATGCTACATGGCTGTTGATTCTTAGTTTTGTTTTTATATTACAAATTGGTATGAAATATATATTTTTCAATAATCAGTTTTAAGTTTACATGTAAAACAGATGTAGTGTTTAGCAAATTTTACTCAAACTGGAATAAACATTTCATTTGGACTATTTTCAGCTGTGGATTAATACACAATTGATCCATCAGAATGGTGAATAGACTCAAAAACAGGATCCATGTAATGGTAGAGAGGACTATGCCACCCACTGTAACATGTCAACACACTATGTCATGCTTTGGCTACACAAACAATAGTTTTTATTCTGAGTCATTTACTGTTGGTTTAGATTTTTTTTTGAGATTAAGAAAAATATCAAGTTAAGTTTATTATCAATTCTGCAATATGTGCCAGACATACAGAGCAATTGAAAATATGTTTCTCTCTGACCCACGGTGCAATAAGGACACGTACAACAAGTATAATATAAAAGATAAGAAATATATACAAATAAAGATAAAGAAGTAATATGTACAAATAATATAAAGATAATATACACAATACAGTAATACATTCTAAATAGTGCAAATGTAAGGCAAAAACAGTACAGAAAACTAAAGATGATTAAAATGTCCACTATAAAGGAAGAGAGATAGAATATCACATGATTTATAGTTATACGTTATATGTCTGATTGCATGACTACTGAAGCCACAGTATAGGACAAAGTGGTGTTAAGGACATTCAACAAATCACAAAGCTGCCAGGAACTGGAAATGGGTAAGTGGGAGAACACCTGACAAATGCAGCTACTGGGAATAAAGGAATACGACAGGATTGTTTCTCTCACTCTCATCAACTCTATGTGTGTCTGTCAGCACCTGAGTCTTCTGCTGTGATCTTATCTCTCAATTACTGCACCCAGCACATTCCTGTAAACCTGTTAAAAGAGAGAAACACCGTCTTCAGGTCCAGAGACAGGGTTCTCTACAACAAGGCCCGAGCTAACCTGAAGAGAGGCATCAGAGAGGCCAAATCAGATTACAGGAGGATGATTGAGGGCCACCTGGGCAGTAACAATAGCAGGCGGGTGTGGCAGGGAGTCCAGCATCTCACCAACTGCAGGGCCAACCTCGGAGCTGCCAAAGGCAACATCTTGTTGTCAGAGGAGTTGAACCTCTTCTTTGCCCGGTTCAAGGTGACACCACCAGAGACAGCTACACCACACCTTATGGCCCACAGCAGCTTAAGCTTCACAGTAGAGGAGCACAAGGTGAGGCGCACACTGTGGGCCATCAACCCAAGGAAGGCTGTAGGGCCCGATAGCGTCCCTGGACGCGTGCTGAAGGACCGCGCACACCAGCTGGCTGGAGTCTTCACCATGATCTTCAACCAGTCCCTGGTCCAGTCCACTGTCCCACCCTGTCTGAAGTCCTCCACCATAGTCCCTCTGCCCAAGAAACCCCACATTTCCAGCCTCAATGACTACGGGCCAGTCACGCTCACACCAGTGGTGATGAAAGTGCTTTGAAAAACTGGTACAGAGTCACATCACAGCAGTCTTGCCCCGAGGCCTTGACCCCCACCAGTTTGCCTACAGAGCAAACCGATCCACTGAGGACGGCGTAGCCACAGCCCTCCATACTGCACTGTCCCATCTGGAGCAGGAGGGGAGCTATGTACGGATGCTTTTGTGGATTACAGCTCTGCTTTTAACACCATCCTCCCACACAAACTGGTGGCCAAATTGGGGGACCTGGGGCTTCCACACTCCACCTGCACATGGATCAACAGCTTCCTCTCTGGGCAGAGACAAAGTGTCAGAGTGGGCCATCACACATCTACGGCCTTAAGCCTCAGCACCGCACTGCATGTGCGTGTGGTACAACAGCTGCACAGTGGCTCAGAGGAAAGCACTCCAAAGGGTCATTAACACCGCACAGAAGATTGTCTGCTGCCCTCTCCTTACACTGGAAGAACTACACAGTTCCCGCTGTTTCAAAAAAGTCCAGAACATTCTAAAGGACACCTTCCACCCAGGCCACGCCCTGTTCGAACTGTTACGTCAGGCAGATACAGATCCATCAGGGCAAAAACAAATAGATTCAAAAACCCAACTGCAATAACTAAAATCAATGCTGCTAAATTGAACTGAACTGATAGTCCATCGAGGGATTGCGCAATAAGGGTAACTGTATATGTATGTATGTATGTATGTAATGATGCACTATTGCGCATGTGTTGGCGTCTGTGTCTACCTGTTGGAGGCTCTGTAACAATTTTAAGTTTTTAATCTAGTTTTAGGCCGTGGATACTATGTGATCCCAACCGATTCTACCTTATCTTGCATCCGGATGAAAGATCTCAAAACTTTTTAAACATAAGTCAAGGATTTATGCTGTTTTAAAAGATGTCCGGATAACCTCCTGCCAAGATACTGGCTGTCATGGCGTATACTGACGGAAGTCTAATTCCCGCATCGGGTCCAATTGTAGGACACGTGTCGGTAAGTTTCTTTACAAGTTACTACATCAATGTTGTGGGCTCCCTGTCGGAGCCCACACGTGTAAGTGCCCGTGATCTCCCTGCTAGCAGCTGCTACTCCCGTTAGCTGGTTGATAATTTAGGATTTTAGCCCTTGCACTGGCCTTCTGTCTATTTCTGCTCTCCAGCAACCCTTCAATCCACAGACAATGGCTTCACTCACCTCTCCATCTGGCTATCCCAGCTGTGCCCATCGTGCTGACAAGATTGCTGAGCTTGAAGGAAGAATTGCCATCTTGTACCAGATCCAGGAGGCTGAAAAAGTCATGGACACCATCACCTTCACTTCAGCCCTTTCAAATTCAATATCTTCCAGAGGTTCTGATGCTGCTGCTCCATCTCGTACCGCTGATTCTGAGCCTCCTCATCAGATCCTCCGATTGTCCCGGAGGATTCCTGGGTCCGGCTCGGGGCTAAGCCAAAAGCCCTGGTCAGCTCAACTCCCTCTCAGGTGCCATGGTCCCGCGTTGGCGCTAGTGGGAGAAGAGGGAGGGCCCCCTCTTACTCACCTCCCCAATTCAACATCCAGTTGGAAAATAAGTTCGATATTTTCAATCAGAATGACTTCCTATCCTTGGCTAGGGAATCTCTATCTCTGCCGGCCTTAATGTCTCGTGGGCCACGTAGCTCCCTGTCTCTTAACCCTCCTCTGGCAATACCTGAGCACTCCTCCCGTCCCAGGACCCGCCGCTCCACAGTACACCGGCACCGAGCGGGGCTTCTGCCTCTCTCACTGTTCACCACCCTCCTACAAAATTACCACCACTTATTAAACGTCCCTCATCGCCTGCTCCCCTACCATCAACGCTCATTATTGGGGACTCAATTGTGAGGTATGTAAACAAGAAATCCTCTGCAACTTTTGAGCACTAGAGTTACTGATATAAGGGAAAAAATTCTCCTCATCCTGGCCGATCATCCTCACGCCCATGACATAATTCTTCACGCTGGTTGTAATGACATCTCCGGTCAGTCATCTGAAATACTGAAATGTGATTTCTGCGAGCTCCTAGAGTCTCTTGCCTTCTGCTACTGCATGTTCTTTTCATTCCACTTGGCCATTAATTTTGAATCGTTTTGCTCCTATTTCTCTGCAAGACTTGTGAACAGTTTGAAATCTTCCTCGAGCCCGGTAGCTGTTATACCAACTTACCTATTTAGAAATGTCCTTGGGTGTGTGAGTACTTGTATGCTCTTTATAATCAACTGCTCTCTGCAAACTGGTTGTGTCCCATTTTATTTTAAACCTGCAGTTGTTCAGCCACTATTAAAGAAAACCAATCTGGATCCATCAACTCCCGCAAACTATAGGCCTATTTCCAAGATGCCTTTTATTTCCAAAATTTTAGAAAAAGTTGTTGCCAAACAGCTCTCTGCTGTTTTGGCCACACACAACATTCTAGACAAATTTCAATCTGGCTTCTGTTAGAAACACTCTACAGAAACAGATCTTCTTAGAGTGTCCAATGATTTAATGATGTCTTCTGATGCGGGTAAATGTTCTGTTTTGGTGCTGCTGGACATTAGCGTAGCTTTCGATACTGTGGATCACGCCATCTTGCTTGAAAGACTTAGGCACTGGGTTGGTATCTCTGGGAGCGCCCTGGTCTGGTTCTCCTCTTATCTTTCAGATAAAAGCTATTCTATGTCACTGGGTCCCTATTTCGCTGAAACTGCTGCCCTTTCTTGTGGGGTGCCGCAGGGCTCTGTGTTAGGTCCTATTTTATTTACATTGAATATGCTTCCCCTAGGCCACATAATTAGGCAATTTGGAGATGTACGTCATAATTTCTATGCTGATGACATCCAGCTGTATGTTTCTTTTAATCCGAAAGAGACTAACAAATGTTTGTCTTCCATTAAGGATTGGATGGCGAACAATTTCATGCAGCTTAATTAAGATAAGACCGAAGTCCTTATTGTTGCTCCGGATACTACAGCCTCCAAGGTTGTTCAGCTTTTGGGGTCCCTTTCTTCAGTGGTACAGTCCAATCTTAGAAACCTTGGTGTTATAATTGATCAGAATGTTTCTTGACCAACATATCAAATCACTAACTCGCACATGTTTCTTTCAACTGAGAAACATTGCTAAACTTAGGCTGCGTCTCATTTCTCTGTCTTAACCCTTCCCCTTACCCCTACCCCTTAATTTTGCACGCTCACGTGAGAGTAAGTGCTGTCCCAATCCTAATTTTGGTCGAGGGGCAGGGCTAAGGGGAAGGGCTATATACCCCTTAACGCCAAGCAAGGACGCAAGCTTACTTGAAAAGCAAGGGGTATCCAGACAAGGAAAATGGCTGCCAGGTCGACCAGAGAGACCCATAAATGTAAGTATTTTCGGCTTAAAGAATTTTTTTTAAAAATGATGACGGTCTTCTTTTGTGCTCTACACAGTCCTGTACATATATATTTGCAACCATATTTGTAATTGAAATGTTTTTAAAAATCGCTAGCTTGCTATTCAAACACTAACGCTAAAGTTAACGTTAACGTTAGCTACATTGCTTATTTGCACAACAGTCTCTGCCTTGAATGGACTCCATGCATGTCTACAGTGTTAACTAAACTCCATTAGCAGCGAATTTAGTTTGATATGTGTATAACACTACTTGCTTTGGAGATCGATACGTGCTTTACATTTACTGTCCTGTATCACACAGGGACGCCTGAGGAACATTTACCGTCCTGTATCATACAGGGACGCCTGAGGAACATATACCGTCCTTTATCACACAGGGACGCCTGAGGAACATTTAATTCAATTCAATTCAATTCAATTCAATTTTATTTATAGTGTCAAATCATAACAAGAATTATCTCAGGACACTGTACAGATAGAGTGTAGGTCTAGACCACACTCTGTAATTTTCAAGGACCCAACAATTCCAGTGATTCCCCAAGAGCATGCATGAATGTGTAAGTGCGACAGTGGCAAGGAAAAACTCCCTTTTAGGAAGAAACCTCGGACAGACCCAGGCTCTTGGTAGGCGGTGTCTGACGATGCCGGTTGGGGGTTTGATGAACAATGGCAATGAAAAAGTCACAATTAAGATAATGACTAGAGTAATTGTAATAGTTCATGGTGTCGTAGAGCACATCATGGCGTAACAGGGCGTTGGCCGGACATAGCAAGTCGACGCCGGGCATTGCAGGGTGTAATTGGGCACAGCAGGTCGTAGGGCAGGACCACGGCGACAGCTGCCACCATGATGTAGGTGCCATCATGATCCAAGATGATGGTGCTGGGGGGACAAAGAACATACGGACTCCGTGGAAGGTCCCCGGAACTAGGTTAATAACAAGCATTTCTGGAACATGAATACACACAGATGGAAAGAGAGAGGAGCTCAGTGTGTCAAAGGAGGTGCCCCGGTAGTCAAGAACTATAACCGCATAGGGAGGTGTTCGACGATTGTGACTACACACCTTCCCCCGCCGGTCTAGGCTAACGCTGCGACACCTTACTGCGTAAGTATGCGTAAGCTTTCTATGGGGAGAAGCAGTGATAGGATGGGGGTGCGCCATGACTGAGGCTACACACCCACCCCCGCCGGTCTAGGCGCACGCTGCAACTCCTCATACCCTAAATATAGTAAGCTTTCTATGAAGAGAAGCAGAGATATGGAGGAGGTGCGTCATGACTATGGCTACACACCTTCCCCCGCCGGTCCAGGCGAATGCTGCAACTCCTAACTTCCTAACTATAAGCTTTATCGAAGAGGAGAGTTTTAAGTTTACTCTTAAAAGTGGTGACGGTGTCTGCCTCCCGAACCCAGACTGGGAGCTGGTTCCACAGGAGAGGAGCCTGATAGCTGAAGGCTCTGACTCCCATTCTACTTTTAGAGACTCTGGGAACCACAAGTAACTCTGCATTCTGGGAGCGTAGTGCTCTAGTCGGACAATAAGGTACTAAGAGCTCTCCAAGATATGAAGGTGCTTGACCATTTAGAGCTTTGTAGGTCAGGAGAAGGATTTTAAATTCAATCCTGGATTTTACAGGAAGCCAATGCAGAGAAGCTAATACAGGAGAAATATGATCTCTTTTCTTAGTTCTTGTCAGAACACGCGCTGCAGCATTCTGGATCAGCTGGAGAGTCTTAAGAGTTTTATTTGAGCATCCTGATAATAGGGAATTACAGTAGTCCAGCCTGGAAGTAACAAATGCATGGACTAATTTTTCAGCATCGTTTTGAGACAGGATGTTCCTAATTTCGGCAATATTGCGAAGGTGGAAAAAAGCTGTTCTTGAGGTCTGTTTTAAGTGGGCGTTAAATGATAAATCCTGATCAAAAATAACTCCTAGATTTCTGACAGTATTGCTGGAGGCCATGACAATGCCGTCCAGAGTAATTATGTCTTCGGATAATGAAGTTCGGAGATGTTTAGCGCCCAGCACAATAACCTCAGTTTTGTTCGAGTTCAACTTCAGGAAATTGTTGGTCATCCATGATTTTATATCTTTAATGCACACTTGCAGTTTAGCTAACTGACTGGTTTTGTCTGGCTTGATTGATAAGTATAATTGGGTGTCATCCGCATAACAGTGAAAGTTAATTGAGTGTTTCCTGATTGAGTTTACCGTCCTGTATCACACAGGGACGCCTGAGGAACATATACCGTCCTATATCACACAGGGACGCCGGAGGAAAACCAGCAGCTGATCCACTCTTGGGCTGAAAACGAGCACAAGTTTCTGCGTTCATGTTGTAGCCATTTTATTATTGTATTGGTACTGTATTATTGTAAACGTGTAATTCATTCCTGTTCATGCACCTGTACATTGTTGTTGGTTATGATACAGGACACCAATGAAAGAAATCGGGTATGGAGGGAAAGGTTACTGGCCAACAGGCATCAGACTGTCGTCTGGAATATCAGAATAGCTGTAGTTTTTTGTTTGTTTGTGGTCTTGTGTGTCTTTTATTAGTTTTTTACATTTGAGTGCCTTTTTATGTGTGTGACATGTAAGTTATGGTTCTAATAGTTGTAATAGTTGTAATAATGTTTACTTTATTGGGCAATAACAGATTCATTCATAGGGGTATGTTTTCACCCCTACCCCTTACCCCTCATTTTTGAGGGCCAAGGGCTAGGTGTAAACTAAGGGGTAGGGGTAAGATAGAGAAATGGGATTCAGCCTTAGAGTCGTGGTTTCGCAATGTGAACTTGAGATGATCATTCATGGTTTTATATCATCCCGGCTTGATTAGTGCAACTCCGTTTTCACCTGTCTCAGCAAGGCTTCCCATGACCGTCTACAACTGGTCCAGAACTCTGCTGCAAGGCTGTTGACCGGGTCCAGCAGAATGTCGCACATCACTCCTGTCTTATCCTTGTTACATTGGCTTCCGATCAAGTTCAGGATCCAATTTAAAGTTCTTGTTCTTACATATAAAGCATTGCATGGTCAGGTGCCTGTTTATATCTTTGACCTGCTCCATCCGTATACTACTGACAGGTCACTCAGGTCTTCTAACCAGGGACTACTGGAGGTCCCACACACTCGTTTGAAAACTAAAGGTGACCGTTCCTTTGAAGTGGTAGCACCGAAAGCAGCTGAAGACACACTTGTTTCAACTCGCTTTGTCTCATGTTTGTAATTTGGGGTTTTTAGTCTTTTAATCTTCATTGGTATTGTATTTGTTTTTGCTGGTTTATTTTCTGTTTTGGATCCTACTGTATTTTAACAAATGTCTTTTGTGTGAAGCACTTTGTGACTCTGACTGTAAAAGGTGCTATATCAAATAAAATAATAATAATAATAATTATTATTATTATTATTCTTATTATTATTATATTATGTATGTCTGCTGATGCTGCTGTGTATGTATTTATGCATGTATGTATGTCTGCTGATGCTGCTTTTAGATACTATGTATCGTTTTATTTCTTTTGGTTATATCTTAAGAATGACACACTGCCGGTACTTTTTTGTTGTACAAGTGACAATGACAATAAAGTTATATTCTTATTCTTAATGGGTCACATTTTTCTTGCTGAAAGTTGTTGCTCAAGAGTTAAATGCTGAACATTTTGCAGCCAGAACAACTTTGTCACATAGTGAGAAATTGCTTTTGCCGAGATCCATATTTCATGAATTTCCTTTAAATCATTTAAACAATTATGACACACAACCGTCACATTCACACATTTGTTTCTCACTCTCAGTGAAAACACTGCACTCTAATTGGCTGAGCTCTCAAGAACAAATGAATCTCAAACACTTATAAAGAGTTTTGAAATTCTTACTTGCTGACTTATGTTAGTCTAAGAAATGTCACAGAGCATGAGGTACACACACACACACACACACACACACACACACACACACACACACACACACACACACACACACACACCTCGGAAACACATATGCGCACCCAGGGGCCATTTTGACAAGTGAGAGCCCTCCGAACTGTAATAACACTTAGCTACTCCCTATGAATCATTAGAATATCCAGAAACAGAGTGTGTGTGTGTGTGTGTGTGTGTGTGTGTGTGTGTGTGTGTGTGTGTGTAGTGTGCTGTGAGTCCTGTGCATGCCACACAGTGTGTATCAATCATCAAAAAAGCCTGACAAGGATTTGGTGGGAATTGTAAAAGCAGGGTGGACACCTTTTGCTGAAGTGAAACTAACCAACATGATTTAGTAAAACAAAGATTTAGTACACACATATGGCTGATCTGATAAGATCTAAACTAGTTGATGAGTTGCAGTGTTGTGATAATAGGTACTCTGCAGTGCGACCTGTGATGGATTAGTCCCACACTACACATTTATTTAAAAATGCTTAAATTAGTTTACATTTTCCTTCGGGGGCCCCTGCATGGCTGAGGCCACGATGAAAAAAGTGCAAAGCCTGATTCCTCTGCTATAACGCAGCACATAACACCAGATTACTCACCAGCTCATCCTGATTGGAAATGCAAGCGTTCCTCAGCTGTTCTCAGACAAATATAGGCAAACACAAACACAAACACACACACACGCACGCGCGCACACACACACACACACACACACACACACACACACACACACACAGAGTTACACAAACACACGCACACACAGACACACACACACACACACACACACACACACAGTTACACAAACACACGCACACACAGACACACGCACACACAGACACACACACACACACAGTTACACAAACACACGCACACACAGACACACACACACACACACACACACACACACACACACACACACTTTAGTCTTCGCTTGAGTAAGACACACACACACACACACACACACACACACACACACACAATTCTGATAATATACAGTATAGCTGAGGTTAAAATACAGTAAATGCACATAATGAGAATAATTTCTTACAATACCTAAATCTTAACAAGTTTGTTTGGTTTTACATCAAGCATCTTATTTCAAAGGCCAGTATCTTGGAACAAGGAAAGGGCAAATTAAGAAATTGACTACTGACACTTCCAATTGATCAACTATAGCTTAGCAACCGTAACTAGGTTCAGCATGCCTGTCAAGCACTTAGGGCTGTAATAAGAGCCATGCTGCGTCAATCCCTCCCATACAAATAAATATCTTCTCGTTTTTTTACCTTGCCATTCTCCTCTTTAGCTTTCCTCTCCCTATGCCAACAAAAACACACACACACACACACACACACACACACACACACACACACACACACACACACTCTCAACAGCCTCATGGTTTTACATGAGAAAATGTCTCTCTCTCCATTTCTGACCCCGTGCCCCAAACAAATCCTGAATTAATTAAAAAGGGAAATCCCAGTGGTCCTCAGGCAGAGACACACACTCTCCCTTTCTGTCTTTTTCACAAACTCTCTCTCTCTCTCTCTCTCTCTCTCTCTCTCTCTCTCTCTCTCTCTCTCTCTCTCACACACACACACACACACACACACACACAGATTGAGTGTCTCTCACCCTCATGCAGTGGTTAGGGATTAGTGAAGCTTATTCAATGATGGGAGTGTTTCCAGGTTGACAGAGAGTGACGGAGCCCAAGCCTACCTAGGTTTAAACATTACCAAGCACTTCGCTTTTTGGGGGACATAGGCCATCTAGTAGCTTTGTCCAGTGTGTGCATGCACTTTGTCATAAAATGTGATGAATAAATGTAGGTGATTAGAGTTAGAATTTGGTGCCCTTTTTATTCCTTTGTAAAATATACCAAACTAACGGGACAACTTAATAGGTTTACTTACTCATCCTCCTATTCGGATCAGAGCAGGTATGACAATGTTCTAAACCTGCAAGACCTCTTGTGAGGGTTCATAAAATTGACAAAATGTGTTCTAAATTACCAAATACCTAATTTAGTAATTGGCAGAACAGTGCTTACTTTCCTGACCTGGTCACTCATAACGTTAATGGTTGGTGTATATCTGTAAGGACAGTCTGCACTGGTTTATCCCTCCACAAATCTTAATGGAAAGAGCTGAATTAGGAAAATGTCCCCTTGTGTCTGCTCTCTATTCAAGGAACTCATTATGAAATGATTTAGAGCTAGAGTAAAATAGCCCGTCTGCCCTGGTGAAGGATGTTGGCCAACTGAGTAATGGTCTGCCTCTGTTTTGTTTAGTCAAGATTAAAATAGGCTTGGACTGTGATCCTGTTGCTTTCAGATTAGACTATTTTCCTTCAGGAGCAATTATGTGGATTCATGTTTTTTGCTCTGTCAATAATGGGATTGTGGCTCTGTTTTAATTACATGCACACCACGTTTATCTTTCCTTTATTTTACACAAATTGTAGTAATAAAAGCTAACTATAAGTCATTTTGAGTTTGTTTGTATTTGCTCATGTTTAAGTTTTAAACATGTTAACGTTGTCAACCAGTCACAGTTTTAGGCACAAAAACTACTTAGTTAGGTTTGGAAAAAGATTGTGTTTTGGGTTCAAATCAGTACTTTTGTTACGTGAATTTAGGTCCAATTTGTTCTGTAAATTTATAAAAAAAAACTTTTTTAACGTGAGACGAACTGCTGGGAGAAAGTCCTGTGTTTTGTTTAATATTCATACTTCATCACCTTACTTTGTGCTTTGGTCCCATCAATATTACTATGGCCACTACAGGGCGCTGTTACTGTAAACGCAATCTTGCTTGGCCAGACCTTCCTGCACAGCGCTGCGGAGGAGGGTCTGGCAAGTCCACACAACATTCTTGGATGGAGAAAAACATGCTTTGGTTTATTGGCATTCGTTTAAACCAATCACAATCGTCTTGGGCAGAGCTAAGTGCCGTACGGAGCAACGGTGCCTCTGCTAAATAGTCTCAGGAAGGAACATGTTTGGTGGAACATGTGTATTCAAAAGTAGTGTTAGTTGTGCAACAGAAAACTCCAAAATCCAAAAGATTGGACAGATAGTCTAGCTAGCTGTCTGGATTTACCCTGCAGAGATCTGAGGAGTGGTTAACCATAGTCCTCATAAATCCACCGGAGATTAAAATGCGAACACAAAGGAAGCCCAGCCTAAATTAGTGAAATCCGGCGGAATTTCCGGTGGCAACGGAGCAACCCCGGAAGTGGAACGTTGGGCATATGGACTATTGTAAACGTAAATATGAGTCATAATGGTTGGTTGAACAAACAACTTATGTGGTCATTTTTCGGGGGAGGAAAGTCTCATAATTGTAATGTATTAGAAGCGCTAACTAAGCAGCATTAATCAATAATAAACCATGCAACTAATTACACTTGAGAGCTCAACAACCAGAACAGGTGGTCCCCAAACATCAATTGTTCTTGAGATGTTTGTTTCTATAGTGTTTCATATAAAAGTTACAGAGAACTGGGGAGCTTTGAAAGGCTGTAATCAACTTCTCATCTTGTCCCGCCGTTTTAAAGCTGCCAGGCCAGAGTTATGTTCAGTAAACAAATCTTTAGGATCACATCTGTAGGAAATCAGGGAAGTGTAGAAATGTAATTGGTTGTTGACGGCTGGTGATTAGGAAAACTTTCCTCATCTGACAGGCCTGTTGATTGACCACACTGTCTGACATTTAACTCTGTTGTGAATGGACCTCTGGTGGCTTCTTAATGATGCTTCTTGGAGCAAGAACAAGGGGTTAATCTACGTGGGAACCGTCTGGTAGGAAAAACACCCCCCCACCGCCCCCCCTTTAAGTTGAAACTTTAGGTAGTCTTGCATGCTGAGTAAGTGGTATAAACTCTAAACCCATGAAATCCTTTTTAAAGTTTAATTTACTGCACAGTAAATTGAAACATTACTTTTACTTGAGCACAACAAATAACTATGTACATTCTTAATTTTGAGGTAGGTGTACTTACTGTATGAGTTCTTCCATTTTACTTTAAAGTCCATTTTAGGGAGAATATGATATTTTTTTCTACATTTATTTGACAGCTGTATATATAATTTTGCTTTGCTTTGCAAACTAAACACATACACTTACAATGCATGCATGGTTGTATGCAATTTTAAGTCTAAACTACACAGCAGCATGTTGTAGTTAGAATTTGCTTAACCTCAACCAGCCACAACAGTAATCCACTATAATGGATAATTGCAATCCATTACAGTAATATAACATACTGTATATATGCCATTATAACAATCAAATAGGGCATAGCATGCATTATAACTTCCTTTTACTTTAAATATTAGGTACATTTTTATTATAACACTCAGTGGCCTGACACGTGTTCTTTAACTTAAGTAACAGGACTTTAACCTGACAGAGTATTTTTACATTGTGATTTTAATCATTTTTCTTGAGGCTCACATTGCTTCTTACACCACTGCTCTTTATACAACTATTCAAAAGATTGTGTGAAGTGTGTGTGATTTTAGAAATCATGTATCCAATATTGTATATGTTGGCAGCCAACACTTGCTGTGCCTTAAAAGCCCTGGACACCCACACAGGTGTTTTGAGTTAACCTGGCTGATTAGACCTTTTCCAAGGACTGTGTGGGTGTGTTTAGACTGATTGACTGACATCTTCCAGAGTTTATTGTTAGCTTTGTTGCACCAGTTATGGGCAGGACAAATGGCAGCCTTACCATTCTTATTGGTAGAAAAGATCTGTGGCATAATAAGTTCCCATCTAAGCTCTGGCCCACTTCAACTTAAGCAGAGGTCTAATCAGCCAGATCAACTGGAATCAGCTGTGTGTGTGTGTGTGTGTGTGTGTGTGTGTGTGTGTGTGTGTGTGTGTGTGTGTGTGTGTGTGTGTGTGTGTGTGTGTGTGTGTGTGTGTGTGTGTGTGTGTGTGTGTGTGTGTGTGTGTGTTCAGAGGCTTTAAATGCTGCATCTCAACCCTTAATATTTAATATGATACAGAGAAGTATGACATATTTTGTGACAAGCCTCAGCATCCATGAATATGACACTTGTCGTTATTAAATTGTAAACTTAACTACCAAAATGCATTACTTGTAGTCACTTACTCCTGGACACTGAAACTGTTAAATACAGTCATTGTTATCAAAGAAAACTAAGACACACCACAAGTCATCCTGTACTGACTGGATATTACTTTATATTTATAAAAAAATTAGCTGCCAACATATATAGAGCTCAGGTGAATGTAGTTTGTGAGTGTGTGGCACCAGTATGTGACAAGCACTGCCAGTGCATATCTTCACCCAAACTAAAAGACTGGCAGGTCCTGGGTTGATATGGACTGTGTGTGTGAGGAAAAGAAACAATGATAAAGACAGAAAGAAAGACTAAGTAAGACAAAGAGAGAAAATAAGCACAGGCTTGTAATCCATCATCTTTTCATGTTCAACATCCATTACACAGTAAACAGGCTGCTTCTGCAGAGATGTATAAGTGCTGGTAAGCAGGCTTCAGTCTCTGTGTGAAAGTGTGTGCATCTGAGTGTGTAAGTGCTTCCTAAATTCCAACAAATCCTGGAGGTAATTACTCTAATAACAGACCTGACGATACTCCAAAACCATGATTAAAAAATGTATATTCTAAGAAAGTGTGTGTGGGTGCGTGGGTGCGTGCATCTTTGTTGGTCAAATACACCAAAAATAATTATCTCATTGGCTTCCCTCTGCAGGACTGTGTGTGTGTGTGTGTGTGTGTGTGTGTGTGTGTGTGTGTGTGTGTGTGTGGTTTTGGATCACAGGTAGCCCTAGCACTTCTTTTCCTGGTCTAAAAATGATCAGATGGTCGGAAGGTCATCGTTGCAACCCTAACTAAGCAATTCTCCCCTACTCATCTGTGATCACTGAGCCGTATCATGGTGTTGATGTTGGACTGGAGTCTACGAGTGTGTGTTTTAGTCCGGTGTGTGTATTTCTGATTATTTTTAAACAGCCATGGCAATAGACCCATATGCTTTATCTCCACTAAATGGCTCAACAACTATTTTCACTCTGTATTTCAAAATGTATTGAATTTAAGCTTGACAAAGATACAGCGTGGCTGGATTTCAAAGAAATACTTTGATAGTAAATAAAGCTGATAGTCAGGTGGTTCTCATTCTCTGTGGGTTCATATCTTAGAGTCACCCCTTTCACATTTACACATAGTCATTTAATCTATTGTTTATATGAAAACTATTCATTAGTATAGCTTTAGAAAATTCAGAGTTATTGCCAGGTTACAAATTACATTTCAAAATGACGGCAACATTGAGATTGGCAGCCTTTACTGGCTTCTACAAACATGAGGTGTCACTATGTTGGATTCCTCAGAAAGGTTGCTGTTTTTCTGATAAAACTGAGCTAAAAGTGTGTATGTGTGTGTGTGTGTGTGTGTGTGTGTGTGTGTGTGTGTGTGTGTGAGAGAGAACGAATCAGAATCAACCAGTCAACAGCATTTTCTTATTTGTGCTAACACCAAGGTACCACAGCTTATCTGGTTATATTATAACAATGACATTCTCGCATTTGAGAAAGGTACAAGTTAAATGTAAAAAGCTAACTTGGAGCAGCATCAGATAACGAGACATTTTCAACAAAGAACAAAGTGTTTCTGTGAAACATAAAGCCGTTCAGCCCAGGACATAAATCATTAGAGTTAATGTCTAAGTGACTGTTAAACCAATGGCTTCAGAGTGGCAAAAAGGCCTGAGTCATAAAACAAACAAGTGTCAGAGCCTATCACACACACATGTGCATTGTATATGGGTGTGTGCATGAAACCATGCACACAAACATACAAAGTCAAACCACAGACACACACAAACACCTAATCAAACACACAGCTACACATCCCAATATCATACACAGCCATAATTATGAACACAGACCATGCAAACACACATTAGCGTGAGCAACCATGCTCACTCACAAGCACATATCACAAATCATGCACAGACATATGCACACAAACCCCACCTTTGCAAAAGCACAGACAGTGAAAGGATCCAGCTGCGCAGTGAAGGACAGAACAGGGGAGGAGACACAACACAGCTGGAGCTCAGCACTTAGCTTAAGGTCTGACTGAGGTAATGTGTTAACACAATGCAAGGCTACAATGCTACCAGCAGAGAGGGGAGTGAGAACAGGTGTGTGTATGTGTCATTGTTTTTGTATTAATCAAGTTGTTGAGGCATAAATATACTTTTACAGTCACATTGGGCCTCATTCACCAATATCTTCCTAAGCTTTTTCTTGAATTTGTTCTTAAGAAAGTTCCTAAGAAAAGTCTACATCTGATTCACAACTTGTTCTTAAACAGCAGCATTGTTCGCAGGTGTGTTTAGAATGATGAATCCCAATGTCTTCATAATTTGAAAGCTCGTGCCCGTTTCTCCAATTTAGCATAGGTAAATGCCCCGTTAATTCCCATAAAAGGGCATGAGATGGCAGGGCCATGTGCACACTTAGAGAAATGTTGAAAAAGACGTGGTAAAGACTGTGGAGGCCTCGACTCCAAAAGAAAGAAAAACTTTAGTAATTCTGAAGTGGAGGTACTGCTGTAAGAAGTTGGCGAAAAACAACAATTTCGTAGCGTCAGCAGTGGATACAAAGCAGCAAATAAAACCGATGCATGGAATGCAGTTACCATAGACCGTTAACAGTCTACGGCATTTACTCATGCAGTGACCGCTGTATCTTGAGAAGGGCGCAGCACTGATGAAGTATATAGGCCTAGCACAATTCATACACAATGCAATTCATAGTGCTTTACGAATGAGCAGAAGTGTAAGTGTAGTGTGTATTTATTAAAACAAACATAATTATGTGTAAAATAATGAAAATAATTAGTTATTAGAGATTTGTAATGCATCATTTAAACATCCTGTTGGCGTGTCCTGCACTCTTGTGTTTCAAAAACCTGAAAGTTCAAGATATTCTTATGCATAAAGTTTCATCAAAAACAATTACTTATTCACGCACACATTATAAAGAAATATTAATATTTTAAATTAGAACGGATGAAAACGGTATAACTGCTCATTTTGGGCAAACATGTCAGCTCTCAATTGTGCATAAGAGTGCTCTTGAGTGTGTGTAGATTCTGTCCTTACCTAAGAACAAATTCCAGATAAAATATTGGTGAATGCCAGAATCTTTGTGAAAATTACGTGAGTGGGGTTTAAGAACAAATTTGTTCTTAAGACCGATTGGTGAATGAGGCCCATTGTGAGTACTCACCTCCCACTTTTGAAAAACACTTGAAGGTCTTTATCTGACCAAACAGCATTCATTCATTACTGCATTCATTTGGAAGCACTGTGTTCTGCAATTGTGACATGAATGTAAGTCAGTATCATGCTAAGTTACAACACTTTTTTTTGTGTGTGTGGCTTAGTACAAGTACAAAAAAGTAATATTCATCCTTTGGAGCTGTACAAGTGAATGCCCAGTATATGTCAGAATTGTTTTTTTGTTGTTGGATTGAATTTGGATTTTTCCCCATAGACAGTGAATATATCACAACTGTATATTTATTATTAAAAACTCACTATTTGTCACCCATATTAAGCCCCACCACTCTCTGTGCCACCCCTGAAGAGTGATCCAAATACAAATACAGAGCAAGGATAGCATATTAGGGCTATGCCCGACTGAGCTTTCTCTGAGCAGCCAACCCTGACAGACAAGAAAACACCCCCTGAGATCAGTTACAGAGCTAATATGTACCTGTCAAGGGTCCTAATTACAAGCGCGCGCGCACACACACACACACACACACACACACACACACACACACACACACACACACACACACACACACACACACACACACACACACACACACATTACAGCTGTCAGTGATTCCAGTTATCCCAACAAATCCCCAGCTGTAATGCTAGCAGTGTCCAGGGACTTTTGCTAACTGGTAGCAGCCTTGGCCTGCATCAATGCAGCCATCAGCCCAGCGTCGGGCTCGTCTTTGAACCAGTTAGTGACCAGGCTGTGATGGGTGCCGGCTGGGTCAAGCCTAGGTCTTTACTCCTTCAACCTCCAAACACAGGAGATTAAATCTGACTCAGACTTGCATTCATATTACAGAAAAGCTAGCAACGCCTCTGTTTGGGCCAACACTAAGAAACACACACAGGCTTTAGTTACATAAAGAATATATTTAACCACCTGCATTAGTGTCAACTTGTGATCATTCATAATTTCATAAGTTTTAGTTTACAGTATATGCCAGCTACAATTATCTTTGGTAGATGTATCAATTATGATATTTTGAATGTCTGTTATTTATAATGTTTGGTCAAAGAACTATCTCAAACTCTGATAAAAGGCAATGCGATATATATCTGGGAACAATAATTATTTGGGCTCCAAAAAAATACTCTTGGCAATGTTGTTCTTGTTTTAGCAGCCCTAGCTTGGTGGTTGAGACAGCTTTAAAAGTAACATTATTACATAAATCATCTCAGGAATTAACAGCAATGCAGCACAGTGACTTGGGATTTGCACTATGGCCTCACAGCAAGACGGGCCTGGGTTAGGAACACCTGCCTGTAGGTGTGAAAGTGTGTGTCTGTGTGTGTTAGGCCTATCCCAAAAGATATGTATGACTGTAAGACTTAAGACTTTACACAAATACAATAACTTTCAACGGAGTACGGTACTGGGGCCTGCACTGGCATACCGTACTGCTTGCCTTTTAGGAGCTGCAGCCTCGCATTCTGAGTCCAACACTGACAAAGTCTCTTGCCTTCTCCTGCTTCCTTAGCTATTTTATATGTTTTATATGTTACAAAATTTGCTGCCACCAATCAAAATGGAATCATTTTACCCACAACTAATATTTCAAACACTCCGGTGTAGTGTGACAAAGTTTAGCTTACTTTACATTGCACATTTACCATTGCACACAGTCTACCTTAGCACCTTTAACTTTTTAAATTTCTGTGAGTGATTGTTATAACTCTTTACATTTCTGTGAGAGATGTTTATGTATGTGAGATATATGTGTGTATGTTTTTGTTGTGTTATGGTTGTCTAAGAATAAAGTATCTATCTATCTATCTATCTATCTCTCTATCATAGCTCGGGTGGTGACTGACAGACACGTTTTCCCCTTAGCTTGCTGATAAGAGTGTAGTAGAGTGCAGTATACCTGTATACTTGACTCGACCTGACTCGATGATAGAGATTTGTAATGCATTATTTAAACATCCTGTTGGCGTGTCCTGCACTCTTGTGTTTCAAAAAGTGCATGGTACAACTCTGAAACCTGAGAAACCAGAAAGTTCAAGATATTCATATGCATAAAGTTTCAAGAAAAACAATTACTTATTCACACAAATGCTGCACTAAAAGCTTCTTTATGGTGCATGTGAATCGAAGGAAGGCTAGAACCATGGACATCAGGCATTGAGTGTTTGCACCATAAAAGTCATTCATCATTCATATCATTATTCAGGTTTGCAGCACTGACTTATAAAGAGACCCATCATGTGATTTGTAGCTGCCATGGTGAGGCATATGATCTACATGTACAGTGTAGATATGCAAACCGCTCCAACAAAAGTGACAGATTTGGTTCTGTGTTGCCATAACAGCTGCTGTTAAGGCCTCGTTGGGACTCTGGTTTACTGTTTTACAATCTAGGATTGTGTGCAGACATGGGTGACAGGATAGATGATTAAATGTTAATTTCTAGTAAGCAGATATTTGTTATCGTGGACTGTCCTCAGAAGCATAAACAAAAATAAGATCACCATCATGGAAGTTTACACCTCCTTCTGGGGTTTACTGACTGTTTTCTTTGCCAGAGATGCAGCAGTATGGGAAGTGTTTTGTGATCTGTCAAGTCTTGTCCATTGGGGGGGCGAACTGCTGATGTTGCACAACATGTGGTCGTTGAGAAAATTGTACTCCTACAAATTGAACAGTTAGTAGTAGATGTTATGTAGTAGATAACATTATATCTCAAAATGGAAAACTAAATTATTTAATTGTTAATGATCCTAAATTGCGTGAAATGCAGTTTTTGATGTTACATTAAATATACACAAAAAAGAAAACCGGACATTTTAGCCCTCAGACATTTTTTCTTCTTCTTTTTTATTGGTGAAATGACACAAATAAAAGAAAAGAGAGTGTATATATAATTACATATATCAGTAAAAGTTTTTTTACAAGTTTTCAGTACAAAGTGTATATATATACTGAAAATTTGTAAGACTGACATAAAAGACAAACAATAACAGTAACAATAACAAAAAACTGTTTTACTGATATATGTAATTTTATATATAATATATATATATATATATATATATATATATATATATATATATATATGTAATTTGTATAAAAAATAATTTAATACAAATTAGAAATAAATAAGAAAAGAACTGTGTAAGGCTAAGGCGGTTATTTCCAACAGCAGATTACCCAATCTGCTAACAACCCAAAGACTTTATGGCAGACCCTTAAGGTCATCACCGGTGAAAATGAGAAGAAAAAAAATGTTAAATTTCCCTACGGGGTACTCTTATCTCAGATTCAGAAAATATTGCAAGTGCTTTTAATGATTAATTTGTATCATCTGTTAAAGAACTGGCTATGCATTTTGCCATTCCCTCCTTGTCCTCACCTGTTCCCGCCTCAACACCTGACCAGTTCTCATTTTCTGAGATCTCACAGAACGAGGTGATACAAATATTACATCTGCTAAAAAAATCTCATGCCAGTGATATTTATGGTTTAAACACCTTATTTTTAAAGACTCATGCTGATAGCCTCATACCTCTCTTTTTGCATATAACCAATCTTTGTATCAGGCTTTCTATCTTTCCTACTGACTGGAAAACAGCACAAATTACCCACATTTTTAAATCTGATGATCAAACTCTTGTTTCAAATTACAGACCTATTGCAATACTTCCAGCAATGTCTAAGTTGCTGGAAAAAGTCTTGCATAACCAGCCAAGTTCTTACCTTGAAACTAATAACTGGTTCAGTGACTGTCAACACGGTTTTCGTGCTAAGAGATCAACCATGTCGTCGTTACTGCTCTTCACTGAACAATTACATGACTCTCTTAACAAAGGTCACATCACTGGAGCTATTTTTATTGATTTTCGTGAAGCCTTCGATACAGTGAACCACCAGATCTTGCTAAACAAACTTCACTCATTTGAACTGTCTCCATCTGTGATAGAAATGCTCTCTTCTTATTTGACGAACAGGTTGCAGACAGTCAAAATGAATCACGTCATAGCCCAACCTTTAGTTTCAGAATCAGAATCAGAAAGGGCTTTATTGCCAAGTACTTTGCACATACAAGGAATTTGTCATGGTATTGTTGGTGCATGTCACACATTCAAATATAAGAAGTTTGTGACATGGGCGTTACAAAGACCTACAACTATTTTGGTGTGTTACTTGATTCACACCTTACATATCGGGAACATTTCTAAATTAACAAAAAAGTTGTGTATAACAAGATTAGATCATATCTTTCCTTTTCGGTTTCTGAAACCTACCTACATGCCATTGTGTTTTCAACAATGTCATACTGTCTTCCTATCTGGTCTCTTATCACTAAGGACATTACTGAACCAATAGCACGACTATACTATCGAGCACTTAAGATCCACAGTAATCTTCCAAAGTGGTCTCATTATTGCAATGCGCTAATACCCACAAATTCTTTGACTTACCAGAACTACGTAAACAGCCATGCAATTGCATTTTATTTTCAGATTCAAAATAGCTCTTGACCAGCACTTATAGTTCTTCTTCCGACACATAATATGAGACCACTACGCTTCACTAGGTCAGTCACACAGGCTCTCATTCCAGTTCCCCCATACAAAAACAACTACGGTCTGAAATCCTTTTTCTATATTTAGATCGGAGAAAAGTCCCGCACACTGACCATTACGCAAGCAATAATTTATTTAGAAAAATACAATGTTTCGGTCACAGACCTTCATCAGGTAAAAGTCTATATTTAAACCAAAATTTGGAATGACATTCCTCATCACATTCAAACATTATCATCCATCACATATTTCAAAAAGTCATATAAACTGTTTCTTCTTGATAGTCATACTTGCACACACTGATTGTTCATGTATTGTTTTTATTTTTTATGTTTATTGCAACTTAATTGTTGCTTTTAAATTTTCCTGTATAATAAATAAAATTAATGTGATGATATAATAGGAGTTTAAGTGTAGAGATTAGATTGAATTTGTTTGTGTGTGTGTGTGCGTGTGTGTGTGTGTGTGTGTGTGTGTGTGTGTGTGTGTGTGGATGTTTGAACATAAGGCAGTGATATGTATCCGTGTTTATTGATCATGGACAGGTTGGTGTGTTGAGTAAGGAGTCAGCTATGGGATATGTGGCAGAGAGAAAGACAGGGTTTGAAATATAAAATAACTGTCTAAACGTTCAAATCTGATGTAGGTTTATAGAGAGTCAGGAATGGGTTGTGTAAATGTCCAGAAACAAACATAAAATATTCATTCATTCATTGATTGTAATGTGACTGGCATCTAGTGAATTAAAACATTCTGTTAAATAGATTCATAAGCAAGAGAAAACTAAAGGAAGTGAAAGAAGAGTGAAGAAGGAACAACAAATTTCAATTTACTCAAATTATCAACATTTAGCCTCCACAGACCAACTGTTGTGACGACATCTATTGATTTAGCTTTTCACTAAAGCCAATGTTCATAATAGTTTACTAAACAACTTCTTCATACCATGTTGTAGATGTTGCTATAGGTTTAGTTTAGTTTTTATATCAGTAATAAACTTGGCAGCTGTTTGAAGGCAGGTGCAGGGTGGAGGCTGCACATGTGCAGTGGTTAGCAGCTGAATTAGAAGCAGCTGGGACAACTAACGGCCTGCCCTCCCTTCTTTGTCTCATGCACACTCCATCTCATGTTCAGGAGTTTGTCAGTGCACCCCAGCCCTTTACCTGATGTCATTACAGTTAATGAGGCTGAACCGTGTGTGTGTGTGTGTGTGTGTGTTTGTGTGTGTGTGTGTGTGTGTGTGTGTGTGCTGATTTTAACCCAGAGGAAGCCCCAGTGTTGTGTAACACACACTGACATGCATACATACTGTACAGCAAACATGAGTAGCAAAGAGGCCATCTGGTAGACAAGGTAAGGAATATATTTTTTACAGTAAGGACAAAGTGTCTCAACCATGGACTATGAAAACATAATGACATAACTAGTATTTACTTTTTATAATACCTGTAATAAGACAGGGACCATAGATGAAAAAGGCACGCTACCAACCTGGGAACTTAAAAGCCAGCTAATATCATATATATATATATATATATATATATATATATATATATATATATATATAAACAGTATGTAAACAGTATGTAAAAGCATAAAAAGTGAAAGTGCAATGACCTCAGAACTCAAGAGTTTAAAAGTCTGAGCCTGGTGATTTGGGACTGGATTCTGGGTGATTTGGGTCTTTAATAATCCGTTTGACTTTCTTCCTGCACTGCTGGGTGTAGAGGTCCATGATAGACGGCAGCTCGGTCCTGGACAGTTTTCACCACCCTCTGTAAAGCCTTACGGTTGTGGCCAGTGCAACTGCCATACCAAGCAGTGGCTCCTAGGCTGTGGAATGACTTGCCTCTCCCGCTACGATGTGTGGATTTAGTCAAATCTTTTAAAAAGCAGTTGAAGACTCTGCTGTTCAAGCAGGCTTTTACTTAGCTGAGGGACTTTTATGGCTGTTTGTTTTGTTTTCTATTTGTATTTCAATTTGCTTGTATTGTGACTTCTTGTATTATATTGCTTTTTATTGTGAAGCTTTGATCACTTTGTGATTTTTACCTGTGAAAGGTGCTATACAAATAAACTTTACTTACTTACTTACTTACCAGGCAGTAATGCAGCCAGTCAGGATAGCCTCGATGATGCACCTGAAGAAGTTGCAGAGTAGCCTGGAGCCCATGTTGAACCTCATTAGCCTACAGAGGAAGAATAACTGTCACTGTCTTTGTGATGGGGACTGTGTGGTGAGTCCAGGTCAGATCCTTGCTGATGTGAACCCTGAGAAACCTGAAACTGCTGACTCTCGCCACAGAGGAACCTAAAGCTGCTGACTCTCTCTCCACAGAGGAACTTGTTTGTTTTGAATTGGAATTGTTGCCAGGTAGGTATCACCTGCCTTTGGAGCAACTATGTTGCCTATAGTTTGTTATTTAGTAAATTAAATACATTAAGTTGAGTAAATTGGTATTTAGATTCATTGTTGATATAAACAAAACATTGAAGTGGAGTATTAAAATCAGCACATTTCCTCACATTTTTTGTCTTGTCGTTGTTTTTAAATGACTTTGGCATTTAATGTACGTTGTTGTTACTAGTTATTATATTGACCAGTCTCTCCAAGATTTGGTTCCTTGCATGCCAAACTTGCATTTCCCATCTCTTTTAGCATCTATGTTTCTCTCGTCCCCCCTCTCTTTTCCTAATTTTCCTCATCTCCTTACCTTTTCTCCACCCCCATGTCCTCCTCCTCCTCCTCCTTTCTTTTCCCCCAGTGAGACTGTGTCCCCTACATGTCTAAGCCTGTGCTCACCGGTGTTTGATGTCAGTTAATTTGCTGCAGTGTTGACAGGCGGATGGCTGCTCAGCACAGCATGTGTGTGTGTGTGTGTGTGTGTGTGTGTGTGTGTGTGTGTGTGTGTGTGTGTGTGTGTGTGTGTGTGTGTGTGTGTTTGTGTTTATGTATGAATTTTCATGTATGTGCTTGTATGTGCATTCAAATATGAGTGAGTATTTAGACATGTGTCATGCTATGTGCTTTGGTGCAAAGCACATTAAACTGTGCATACGTTATAACAATAGTGTGTGTGTGTGTGTGTGTGTGTGTGTGTGTGTGTGTGTAGGTTCCCAAGCCGTTCACTGTGGTGTAATTGCTGCGTCTGAATTTGCTGCCCTGGATTACGGCAATTTACTCCCCCGGGAGTGCCGAGCACTGTGGGAAAACCGTAAGCAAGAGTGTGTCTGTGTGCACGTGCGTGGATTTGTGTGTGTTTTAGCTCTGTGGGAAAATTATGCTTTTTCAGGACAAGGGCACAATACAACCTTTTCTCTACCATGCACGCCCATGGAGTCATATTAAACTCACTGACCATAGTGTCCTTTAGCATGCAGAAGTATCCACCTGATTGTGTAGACCTCATGTAGTTACAGTGGCTGTTGTACAGTGTTGGTTACACAGCACTATCCTTATCATTGTTTTTACTATGTTTGCTGTGTGATTAGTAAGATGCCAAGATCCACCAAGATCCACCTGCTCCTGATACACTAATAATCCTTGCACACTACAAGTGTAGGATTTGACCTAGGGACACAGAATAAATGGCTGGAAGCAACACAAACACAGCACCAATTTTCACAAGGATTATCAACCAATTAATCAATTTCATTTGTTGCATGAAATCGTACAAGGCACAATTTCAGTGAAATGTTATCCCATCAGCTCCTTCAACTTGTGCATGATTCATCATGAAGCTGAATGTGGCCATCAGATCGACACACAGAAAAAGACTCACCCGGTTAAACGGCACCGGCACTCCAAGATTGGGCTATGGTGGCGTAAGGGTTAAGGAAGTCAGCTTGGCCAGACCGGCAGGGTAAAAAATCTGGGTGGGGAAAGTGAAAGAGCAGTGTCCCTCCCTCATTACCACCACTGAGGTGCTCTTGAGCAAGGCCCTTAACCCAAACTGCTCCAGTGGAGCTGCTCAGTGGCCAGCAGATCAGACTGTGGATGTACTGGGCAGCTTCCAGTTATGAATGTGTAACTGTGTGAATGTGACAGGTTGTCATTGCAAATTGAAGGATCCAGCCAAGTCTCTGCGAAGGAGACCACAGCTCCCGACATCCCGCTGGAAACCGACGTAGCCACAAAGGCCTCCCAGCTCACCGTCTGACGCCTGCACGCTGGCTAGCAGAATGCCAGCAGAGAAGTCGCAGTCAGTGTTTAATTCCTCCACATTTGCTACAGTGCCCCCTCTGATGTAGAGATGGAGATGGACGCAGAGATGGTCTTGCTTCACCACGTAGTCGGGATCGTAGACAGGTAGTAGCTGATAGCCATCTTCACCTTTTCCTCTGTGTTTACTCTGATTTTTACATTTGAAAACTTTGATTGGCAAAGCTAGCAGTGTCAGCAAGAGACTGGTGAATTGATTCATGACATCGCCGCAGAGATAGTCTTGCTGTTTAGCTCATCTTCTCCACCTTTGGTCCTCATTGTTAACTGTGATGTTTACATTTTATAAAGTTAGCATCCTGCAAGTTTATTTCCTAATCCTGATGAGGGACTCTTAGTCACATGCCATCACTGTCCAATGTCAACCACATGAAGCACAACCAATATTCATGAAAATAGACAATTCAGCATTCATTTTGTGAAGCTGACGGAGAGGCGACTGCAGAGGTTTGTTTCAGTCAAGTCTGACATGGACTGCTTTAGTCTCGTGTGATTGGATCATGTTCTCCCACTTGACCATAAATGTTGCCATAGTAAAATCCTGAATGGCATTTTTGTGAATGGGCCTGAGTAGTCTTTTTGGCCGTGTGTGACCATAGTGTCAATCCCAGCTGTCCATTTGTATTAGACCTATAAATTTGATGTGGATATAAAGGGCAACAGCGCTGAAGCCCACACGACAAGGTCTTAAAAGTTTGGTGTGGAGTGGACACTAAAGACCATTGAGAAATGCCTTGCCCTCACTAAACCAACCATCACTCGCCCACACAGCCGTTAACTGCCATTGTCCCGTAGAATTCCTGCTGCTGTAGCCAGGTAACCCGCTTTAGCAACCATTAGGACAGATGTGTTTTATGAGATATGAGTAAAGCTTTCTTTAGGCAGCTCTCTTGCAGTTTCCCTTTCAGACAACATATTGTCCTTTGCAACAGAGGTAACTGATGGTAAAAACTGCTTGCACATTTTCCATCAACAGTTTGGAGGTTAAAGCTATGGTGCATAGTTTCTGTTGCCCCCATGAGGAATTCTAAGTAATGACAACAACACTGTTGTTGCATCCACATGACACAAGACCCCCCCCCCCCCCCCCCTTTAAACATAGCCATGCTGACAAAATCCAGTGAGAGTTGGATGCTGATAGTGTTAATTAGCTTTGTAGCAACTCATTTGGTAATGGCTTGAATGTAATGGACGTTCATTAATATCAAAAGGTTACCCACTAAAGCTTTAAAGGATGCATATTGTAAAACTCAGGATTAGATTACACATGCACTGTAAAACAATTAATAATTTTATTAATTTATAGAAATACAGTAGTATATTTCTCAAACTGTACATGTATGTATATGTCATCAAGGACTATATAAGATATGTCTAATGTATACATATCAATCATTTTTTTAGCAAGCACTGTGTTGATATGAATTAATGATTTTTTTTAAACAGGGAGCATCTGTTTTGAATGCAAGGATGCAATTTATCGGTAAAAATACCGGCCTTTTTTCCTGCCCACATGTGAATTCCGATGGCTCTTTTTCCAGAAGTCTCCCAGAGATAATTTGTTTCTATCTGGTCAGTGCAGCAATGTCACCAGCTGAAACTTCTGTGAATGGTTATGCTTGGCAAATAAGTGGTTCAGATAGTCCTCATAGCAAACCCCCGAATAACTCTGATACATGACGCATATGGATGCTTTTTAAGTTTATGTCCTTCAGTTCTCAGTGACAAAGAGGTACTTTCAAACTAGTGATTTAGTTACTAAATCAAGTTGCACTTATAAAACTTATGAAATTCTTTACTGGCCTAGGAAACATCTCTAGTAAACATGTGTTTCAGAACTCGTGTGAGTGTGAAATTTTCCAATTTCCCTTACAAACTATATATAGTCTTTAGTTCAACATTATTGGAATAACGTAAATAGAGGTATATTGCACTATTTTGACAAATGTATTTGGATTGGAAGTGTTTCCTTCCTGATGACATTATTTGTATACCCATCTATGTACATCATTAATAGACATATTTAGAGCAAGTGTCAGGTGAGAGGGGCTGTGGGGCAAAAATAGGCAAATAAGAGACATCTCTGTAAAAGGGCATACTTTGATTATTTTCTCATTTTAAATATTGTTTATCAATTCACAACCTCTCAGAATTATCTATCTATTATGTAAGTCTTTAAGGGGTTCTGCACCCATGGATGGGAACCATTGGACATGCTAAGTTTGAACTTACAGTAACAGCTGCTGCAGCCAGCTCCTGAATGCGTCATTACTTATATCATAAAAAAAACAAAAACAAAATCATACTTATATGTTTAGCATTTAAAACAACAACTTGTTTGAGGTAGTGAAGGACCTAGAGTAGTTATTCCAGGGGTGTCGGACTGGGGGTGGAAAGGAGACTGAGTACCCAGGGCCCTCATGTGAGGAGGGCCCAACAAGATGCTAGAATGAATAGCTGTGGATGTGGGGAGTGGCCCATAGAGAATGCCTTTCTACAGGGCCCAGCATTTTATGCTACACCCCTGAGTATTTCATTCACATTTTTAAAAAGCCTAACTGCTCTACAGGTCTATGATATGATTAGTTTTGACGAAATTCTTAGGATTTACTGTATGATGAAACCAGTCACTTTTATGAACAGAGTATTGCACAATACTCTGTTCATAAAAGTGACTGGCTGGGCTTTATTTTCCTGACTTGGTGGTATTTTGGGTTTCTGTTAGTTAAATGAGTCAGTCTGTCTTGTGGTTTTTCTCTCCCCATGAGAAATTCTCCTGCTGGCAGTTCCTCTCCATTGATCTTCCTCCTCTGACCTGCTTCGTCCACTCTAAGCAGTCTTCCTGTCTAAACAGCCCGAGACCCCTGCTGGGTCTGGATCATCAGTACCTGTACAAGCCAATCATAATGTGTGTATTTGTCTGAAAACCAGGCCAAGCCATCTGTGTGCCCACGCTGAGCAGTCCAACCCTGTGGCGCCGGGTTCTAATGGATTTGTTTAAAAGGGCCTTGACAAACACAGGAGGATAAAGGTTGCTACTGCCTTGTGAACACAACTCTGAATGGTTCCCAAATCTCCCTGGACTCCCAGGGCTAAGCATTGGTGTAAGAATTGTGCTGTATGTGCTCATGTTTGTGTGTTTCTTAAGCCATAGGTCTCTGTCATGTGTCCCGTTACTATGTTGGGTGCGCAGACCTCCTGTGGTGGCCAGGTAAACACACTTTTCAAATGCTACTGTCAGCTGCTGCCACGCCTAAATGATAAGGCTGTTGGAGAGTCACTGATGAACCAACTCTAGCAAATTTTATGGACTCTTATAAAGTAATCACTTCTTCTCTTAGCGTTGCTATGAATCAACAAAGTCCACAAATGGCAAGAAGATTAACATGCTGTGGCACATCAACTATTTTGTAGAATTGGGTCAATTTCAAAGTCAACTGGCATTTGTTCCACATTAAGAAGCTCCCTAGATAGAGGCTGCTAGAAACTAAGCTTAAAGTTTGTTTACCATAGTGATGAAAAGCATGGGTAGACTTGAAGATTTGCCTCCCTCTTTGGTCAAGCTCAAAAAGGCATACTGTAGCTGAAACATAATTTCATGCAAAGTAAAATGTAAGATGCATAGCTGTCATTCTCAAATGCTCTTGCTGTCCTTTCAAGTTATTCTACATGTTTGCTACCTTAAGTTTATCAGGACTTCTTGAGCAGTAGCAAACACATCCTCTGCAGGTTTGAGTGCAGGATAATTGATTTAAGCTACAGGTTATAACATTTTATTTTCATAATTTAATATTAAGTTTTCTGAACAGCATAATCTTTAGCTCCTGCCCTCCTTGAGTGGTGCACATGACAAAATTTGAAACTTGCTGATTGGATGTTTCTTGCAGACATGCACCTTGGGAGTCATAGTCAACAAATAGGACTTTTACTTCCGGAACCAGGGTTGCGAAAATATCTCCTGCAACTTCACGTAATTTTCCTTCATAGCAAGTTAGCTACGTTGCTACATTAATGTAAAAATAATGACAGAAAATGGTGACAATGAGATCAACGCAGTTTTACAAGATGTTGTAAGACAACTTACAGAAAGACTAATGCATAAATCAACATGTTTCTTTGATCAGGGTAAGTTGAATGCTCCTTGCAATTGCTACCACAGCTACTGTGTTGACTGAAAATGACGGTAGTGGGACAAATACATCACTCAATTGGCTAATACAGAGTAGTTTTCATGCAACAATAAACACAAACAGGTCTGCCATTTTTCCTTGCAAATGCAATCTACCACATTCTTACATTTAGTCCAACTCAGAAACATAAAATGCCTTTCTGTGTACCATAAAATGTTTCCATCAGTTTTCTGATAAACTGTGTATCCTGTAGGTAAAATCACTAATAAGCTTATATCAATCAGCATTAGAGCAACAAAGATGTATTTGTATAATAAAGTTGCCGGTTATCTGAGACTCCATAATGAATTAATGTCCCCCTGTCCTCTCGTCTCGTTTGCTTTCCTCAGGTTGTGTACTCTGTAACCTCTCAGCTCATTAGTGTTGTTTATCATAGCTGGATTCTGCAATCAGTCTATCTACACACAGGCACTCGCCAAGCAACACATCGACAGACAAGTCGAGGCTTGAGAGAGGTGTGAGTGTGAGCGAGAGAGAAGGTGCACCAAAATATAATGACACCTCTATCTCAGTGACAAGTACAAATAGTCGTATACTGCTGATTATATTATTGTTTTTAAGGGAGTTGCGTCGTACTCCCCGATCCGGACAAATTTCCAACACATTCTCACACCCATCTGGTGAAATAGGGACGTTTGGTCAGGTGCCTTTGTCGTTCTTATTGATGCTAAAGGTCTCCTTTAGCGTTTTATGTAAACGCGCTTGGTCGGGATTATTGCCGTCCCTTTAGCGCTATAAGTAAACGTGCTTGGTCGGGACTATTGGCATCCCTTTAGCGCTTTAAGTAAACGCGCTTGGTCGGGTGGGCTTACGGTTCCGTGACACGGGGGAACTACGGTACGGTTGGGTTTAGGAAAGGGTCGTGGGTGGGCATACGGTTCCATTACACGCGGGAAGAACGGGATGGTTGGGTTTAGGAAAGGGTTGTGGGTGGCCATACCGTTCTGTGACACGCGGGAGGAAAGAAAAAAGCGGCTATAGTAAGCAGGAAGAAAGCAACTATAGCAAGCGTGACAAACGGGACTTGAACCCTGCTCTCCTGGGTGAAAGTCCTGTGTTTTACACCATCCACCCAGTGTGGAAATCCACCCTTACAGAGTACTCACTAAATCCTATCTAACTGCTGCTCTCCCTGGTGCATTGCACAAGTACGCTGAAGGACGCCTTTTACGTCGCATCAGACGTTGACGGCCACTGTCCAAACGTCCTTATTTTACGAGTTCGGAATGAGAACGGGTTGAAATTGCACATCCTCCCCATTACCTTGCATCTGCAGATCTACAGGTCAATCCTGCAAGATTTGTGTATATCTGTGTGTCAATCTGAAGTTTCTGTATCTCATTGCATCCGAAAGGCATAGGTTATTTGCAGAAACATTCCATTTACCTTCCACACATCCTAATGTTACAGTGCACAGTTTGTTAAGAGCTGCCTTGCACTTGAAGGGCAAGAGTGTAATGGTACACTACATGATAGTACACCACGACACAGTTCATATTTAGTGCAAGGGTATAAGTAATGCTCAACCATTATTGAACTTCAACAAAAACAAAAGCATTTGTTAAATCTTGTCTCCTACCAACAAAGTGTTGAGAAAATGGACTCTCTCAGGGCATAATGTGCAAAATAAATTATGGCCAAAAAATATTTGCACAAATTCACTGTTTACTGTAATTGACACAAGTCGATATAGCATTTTCTTTTCTTTACAGAGGATTTTTGTTTGTTTATAACATATCATGGATGGAAGAGCTAAACACACGTAAGTCATTAATTTATACTGTAGCTCTTCATGGATATTTTATGATTTTATGATCACACCTCATTACCTTTTTCACACATTGAAGGGAAGGGCTGAATCAAAAACCCACTATATGAAATGATCAGTAGTTTACAGGAACATTTCTCTATTAAATAGCCTGCTCTATTTCCCATAAATGTGGCTGTCATGACTATGGTTCATGTACTTTGGAGAAGCAACTGGTTATGCATTTCCCTTTACTTTCTTCACCATGATCTGATCAGTTAGCCAACATGACTATTGCAGGCGGCAACTTTCTGTGTTTGCTTTCAGTCCACTCAGAGACAAGTGTTGATATGAAATAATTCATGTTAAAATAATTCATGTAAAAAACACGTTTATTTGGAACCTATAGGAGGCTTGCACAGCTTGCCCTGATATACGTTGTTTTTCAGACACCTCGTTTCAACGAATCTCTACGAGTGTAAAGTTAGCACGACCCGTAGAGTCACAGTAACCACATTTATGCAAAAATTCACCTGGCTAAAATATATTGGCATTTCCATTTACGATGGAAAGTTATTAACATATTTGTTAGCTGACACTGACTTTATTTACAAAAAGGCATCTACATCCATACATGATTGAACACTAGCCCTAGAGTAGTGTATTTAAATACATATAAACAATACAATAAAAAAGTTTAGGAAATTAATACTACTAACAGACACTGTGATATCATGAGTATATTTTCAAAGGAACAGTAGCCTACTCCAAAACCAAAGACCTATTGGTAGAAGTGTGACACCCAGCAAGGTGTGGTTAGATTATGTGGTTTAATTATGTACATTTTGAATAGTTGGTATATGCATATTGTTTACAAGGGCCTCATTTCTTTCATTTGGTGTAAATTCATTTTGTAAGCTGTATTCCAAATTTCCACCAGGGGGCCCAAGGGGGCCTTGCCTCCTAGTAAGACGGCATATTGTGGCTGTAGCCGACTCTCGTCTTTAGTCTGGCAGAAGCAAGAGAAGGAAACACAATACCTGTTGCCGGTCTCATCATTTTCCTGTTCTTTTCAGGTTAGTTGCTAGCAAAAACACACATACGTGGTCAAAATAATGTCAGTACAATGTATGAATGCTTTTCCGTGTTTTATACTGGATGAAGATTGTAGTTTGTAGTTATTTTGAGGAACACAGAGTAACATGGTCAGAATGCTACAGCTAAAGCCGAGCAAGCTAGCTTCACTTACAGAACATATGTGTCACGTCGGGTATATTGTTCTATTTTGAGGCTCCTATGTGATTTTATTTCATAAAGCCCTGTCATGTTAAATTCTGTTTAAGCAAGTGTGTGTTTGAAATATAGTTAGCAGTCAACCTGTGCGTCTGTCTTATTTGTAACGAGTAGTTGCAGCAGAGCAAAGAAATTTGAGGAAAAGTGTATTTTACTTTCATTCGGATATGAAGACAAACAGAACACATGGATTCTGAAAATGATCTTTATCTGGGAAACTGAATTCAAGTTATGTGGTGATTACGGTAACTTACTTGATGATGTTCTTATGAGAAGGAATGTGAAATTGAGAACACATTTAAAGTACATGTTTATGTGTAAAATAAAGTCTGGCAGAAGCGAGAGAAGGAAACACAATACCTGTTGCCGGGCTCATAATTTTCTTGTTCTTTTCAGAACAACATTTTAATCTGATCACAGGCCTCATACCCGGGGCCTGTTACAGAAGCATTAGAAATGAATGTGCTCCCTCTTAATGATTGCTGTCAACTACAACGTTGGTGAAACCTCTGGTGATGTAATCAGTCATGACAATGGGAACCAATCGGTGGTGGAAAGACAGCAGGATACTCCCTACTTCCTGTTTCCTGTCAGACAAGGCAGGGCAAAACACAAAGGAGAGAAAAAAGAGTAAGATTATTCCTCTCTCTGCTTTCCCAAACTTATTTGATGGGGATGTTTTCAAAAGCACTTATTAATGCCTTTTTTCTTATGCAGCTCTAAATCAAGGCTGCTTCAAGGTGATACACATCAGTGTAAAATGTGTTGTTAAATAAAAAGTACTTTGGGTGTCAAAGGTTTTGAAATATTTGTTTTTCGTGGAAGGTGGCATCTGTAGTCAGCAGGATTTACAGCGTTCATACCTTTCCGAGCAAGCATAATCCCCTTTTCCTCCGTCCAAGCTACCAGTCTCATTTCACATCGTACTGTCACTGGCCAGATACCAAGTCCTCCAAACCATATGACCATATCAGTTGATTATTCCTACCATAACCCTAACATGACTCATTTTAAGCCAATCCCCGTTTTACCAACCTTATGTATTTTTGTTACCTAAACTTAACTTGTTCCGTTTCACAACATTATGTCTTTAAAACGCCCAATGCGTTAAATAGAAGGGTCACATGACACATAATGGCAATTGATAAAAATGGCAATGTCTAGTCATAATATACATCTGGGAAAGGCACTATAACTGAAATAAACTGACCCTCTTTCTCATTAGTTCAGGCGTACGCACACACAGAAGTCCCAGATGTGGAAGAAATTCAGGATATGTGTGTGTAGTTTATGTCTGGGGATGATGAAGATGGATTTTAAGCTCTGGGTGTTTGTCAATGAGCGCTGTCTGCCTCGTGTGTTTCAGACTGCAGACAACATCGACAGGGATGTTGAGTGTGTCTCATTCACACTGAGTGTTATAGAGTGAAAACAGGAACTGGGACATCCCACTGACACGACACACTTGGCACTGTAACTGTGTTTTTCTACAGTAATTGTTTGCATATGTGTATTTGTGTGTGCTCACTTTCTGTGAATTTACATATACTGTACATGTGGTGTGTGTTGAGGCTATCCTCTCTGTCACTTTTGTATGCGTCTATATGGTAATATGTGGGCACATTTCAGTGTGAGTGACAAACATTCTGCAGGTTTTTGTGTGTATTAGTGTGTGTTTTTTTGGGTGTGTATGTGTTTCTGTCGGCATGTGTGTTTACAACAAAACAAAACAAAGCATGCAAGAATTAAATCCCCTTTCAATACCATGGATATAGTGTTACTTGGCCAGCCATGCCAAAACACTTATTTGGTAACTTCAATATTGAGTGGAAAATAACCTCAAAATGAACACAGGGCTTTCAAGCAAGAGAGCGGAGTTCACTTCACAGCGAAAACAAAATACTTTCACCTGGAAAATGCTTGTTTGTTCCTCGGGAGTGTTTTAACCCAGATCTTTTCCTAAACTTAACTAGTCATTTCCGGGCATAAACTTAACTGTCATTGCTGCATGAAGCTCACTTTTTCTGGCTAAACTCCACTACACGGCCCCTGAAAGGACTGTTGTCTGGTGGTGGCTGAAGCCGGCTCACAGTCACCTGTTGGCGGTTAAACAACTGCCGCTGGTAGCCAGCGTCCTGGAGCTCTGTAGAGGCTAAATACAACCAGCAACTGCTGCTCTGATTTTATCTTTCTATCGCACTATAGACTGTTCACATTACAGCGCTTTACTTAGTTTAAAATACTTCTACTTTAGGTATATAATATATGGTGTATTGGTGAAGTAGCAATGATCACTTTGAGGGGCGGATACATTTGGTCTAGAGGGTAAAATTAATTCAGCAGAGGACTGGTCACTTGAGGCTAGCTCCAAAAAGGGAATCACTCCCCATAGCCCCCACAAACAAAAAATGTTTACAGTCTGGTGCAAAAAACTGTTTTGGTCGATAGCTAAGTTTTCCCTTAATGACAACTGTACAGGGGTTGAACTTTTTTTATAACTCAAACTTATAAATCATATTCAGGCTAAAGTTCTGCATAATTAAGGGTGTCCTGCTTTGAGTGACAGGTGGCTAACATAGTCTGTAGGCTTCATTCAATCCGCCTCAGCTCCATCTACGCTCCACTTTTTTGCCGATTTTTTGATTGGCCCGGGAGTTAGGTGGCGTCAGTCACTGCCAAGATGGCGACAGCCAGCCCACATTGGGCTTCTCAACGGCTCTTCAGAAACATGTGGGTGTCATCACGGACACTACATCCATATTTTATACATGAAGATGATGAAGACTTGATGTTTTTTCTGGGCATTTACGAGCAAGTTTGTGTGCGTGTGAGTGTTTGACTTGGCTAGTTGTCCCTTTTTTTAAGTAGCTTTATTAGCATGTGACAGGCTAATTGAAGCCATTTGCAGGCCATGCTGCCTCTTTAGTTACGTTCCAGAGGGTTTTACAACCTCAGAGCTGGATCATATTGTTTCAAAAAGTCATTTGGGAAAAGAAAGGTGGTCAGACAGAGACAGAGGAGGTGAGAGCAGACAAAGGAAGAGTGAACGCACTTGAAGCTCCTCAGTATCCTCCTTAACCCGCACCAGAACACACTGGCTCCCAACCGCACCAGGACAACACATACCAGGCTGTAGTCTGCTTCACGCTGATCCCGTGCTGATGCTGAATAATGTGCGGAATTTCACACATATGTCGACCCGTGATGAACAACAGATATTTTATTGTTTAATTCTAGCAAAACCATCTGTTTGTTCTGTTTGATTTTCCTGTTTAAAGCTGCACGTGGCAACTTTGAATGTTTGTGGCTCCAAAACTGTTGAACATTTTAAGATTTTAATACACAGAAATCCTGCAGCATGATGTCAGTAAATTGCAGACAGGACACTGATGGTAACCTCTCTGACGCTTTATGCCAAATGAATGCCTGGAAGATAAAAGATTTACGTCTTCTTACATCTTGCTGGCATGTGTGAAAAAGATCTAGAAATCTATCACAGAGATAAACACAAAATTCTTCACATGCCACCTTTTCCTTATGGCTGTTTGACCTGTTGTCAGGCCAAGCCTTCAGAAACATGTCACAATTCATGAATTATAGGATGTCACACAATGCCTTTACCTGACGATGTGGTTGGCCCTGGTGATGGAATTTTGACTCTGTGTGAATGAGCGTGTTCTTGTGTGTTTGTGTTACCCAATATACTGTAGTTTACCTTCCCATGGCGGAGGACAAACACTCATTTAGGGTTTAATGTGTCAATGTATAATCCTGCCTGACACTTTGACCTGCAGTCATGTTCATTTGACACTGTTAAAGTATCTGTCTCTTCGTGAATGTGCTCTATAACTCATTTAATCTGTGATGGAATGGAGTCTTGCTTCAGTCTTCTAGTTTCTACATGCTCCAAACTATTGACAACATTTAAGGAATTTTTCTACCTGCATTTTTCGATTCCATCCCAATTATATTTCTTCTTTAAGTCTTTCACTCCTTATGCTTTATGATAAACTGCATTTTTGTCTTTTTGTCTCTCATTTCCAACCCGAAAACTCTTCACCATTGGCTAAAAGGAGCACACAATATTTTAACAAGTGCATTGCTCCAAAATACACCATCTACATTCTTTGGATTAAACCTGATTTGAAAGGTTCTCTTGGTGTGTTAAATCTCTCCCTTGTTGTGGCTGACAATTCCCTGTTCTGTTTGTTCAGTTAGCTAACTTTCACTGTGATTTCCAGATAACAGAGGTTTGTTTCTCAGTAACTGACACCCTGCAGGAGAAAATCACGCACAAACACACACCGTGCACACAAACAGTCAGATGGAAGTCCCTCTGTGGTCACACACTTTCCGATCTCACACGTCACTTCCTTCCAGGGAAGCCACTCCAGCAGGTACTCTACCATAAAACACACACACACACACACACACACACACACACACACACACACACACACGTGTTACTGTGGATGCAGTGATTAATATCCTGGGCAACCACATGGAAACAACCAGGCAGAACTTTAAGGAGGTACTCCCTCACAGCAGAGATAATAGTAGTGTGTGTGTGTGTGTGTGTGTGTGTGTGTGTGTGTGTGTGTGTGATGGATGTGCACTGCAGGCTTACACACTCTCTCTCTCTCTCACTCACACACACACACACACACACACACACACACACACACACACACACACACACACACACACACACACACACACACACACACAATTTAGAACCCCCAACAGAAATGCAGACTGACTGATTTCCAGCCCAATAGTGTTGACTGTTTTACAGTATACACTAAACTGTAATAGTTTCCCATAGGAGCCGGTGTGTATGTGTGCGTGTTATCAGTGTGTTGGGGTGTTGCCTCTGAGCAACTGTGAGGCTATTTATACAGCCTCTCTGTCAGTCCCATTCCCAGGCTAACAAATACAAAAATGTAAGACAAGAAACAAGGATACTTACATTTAACATTACATTACATTCACAGAAGACAATATATTCAAGACCCTTTAATGTACATTTGATCTAGGATTAAGCTCCATATTAAGTTTTAGGATTGACTGCTGCACAAATGAGTTCTTCAGTCTAACCTTGTTAGACTGTACCTCTGATTTAATGGTAACTATGTATTTTCACTGTTCAGGACATGTTTTGCTGTTGGTCAGTCGTAAGCTATTATGGTAGGCTGATTTATAGAGTTTCTCAAGGAGATGACGGACAATCTTTGAGCATATTTTGACTTTAAAGTGGTGGACAAACACTAATAATCATGTAGTATTACAATACTGTAGAACATTCATAATCACAGAAGTAAAGAACTAAATAATTTGTCTAAACACCCCAAAAGACTTAAGGCGGCGGAGAAAAAAATTATTTGATTTGTCCTTCTGCAGACAGATTCAATGTGGTCCATCCAGGATAGCAGATAGTTTATCATCGCACCCAAGTATTTATATGAAAATACCTGCTTGATTCTTTCATTCCCCAGCATTGGTCGTGATGGCAGATGAAAGGGTTTTGTTCACCTTTACGAGCTGGACTCTGTTCGTGAGAAACGAGGCATACCAATGAATCAAGTATGGATTCCATTCCTGCTGGAACATTTTTGACACAAAAATGTGTGTTTGTATTTTGTTGAAAGCCAATGAATATCTAGAATCTAGGTTAAGGTTTCTAGTTCTGTATAGTGATGCAATACTTAAAGCTGTGCGGCCCTCTGAGGGCATGGGGTAGAGTGACTGGCAATCAGGCTGATCCACATGATGGTTGGTATGGGTTTTTAATATTTGATTTGTGGGCTGAACAAAGGAAGACATCACAATAATAATCAATTAGAAAAAGCTAAACAAATTTAGCACACAAGTTTCATAATATGGCATTGATCGCACAGGGCAAAGAAGGTGACTGGAGAGTGGTTATAGAGTTTTTTGTACAATTACAATTTGCTGTAGTCTCGCATTGTTAGTCCTAACCCAACGGCACTGTGTCAGCACTGGCTGGAGTATGGTCAGGCTGCATAAGTAACCATTCTGCTATAGGGGGAAAAAAACGTTCTGGATTGTTTGTATTTCTTTAAAACAATCACAATAGTCTCGGGCCGGGCTAAGCCCCGGATGCAGCGAAAGTGCCATTGCAAAATAGATAGTGGAGATAGTGGAAGGGGAGGAGAATGCCTCACATTCGGCATTATAACCGGTAAGTCAGACTGCTATAAGTGCATTTCAATACACCTGCCTCAACAGTGTAACAGTGGCCTCAACCGTAATAATAATTATAAGTTTCTGTAGTGAGTTTGTGATTATTTGGCTAAAGATTTCTATTTCTTTCTATATACCTTGCTCTTCATCTCTGCACTGCTGCACCTGACACAACCACTTAACCTTATGCAAATGATTGCGTAATGACATCACCAATATGCAAATTATTGCATGACGCCATCTAGCTACTTTTAGCTACTTTCATTGGAAAAGAGTTGGCAACACTGGGCCTCAATAGTTTAGGGGTTCACACACCAACTACTGCATGGACGGCAATGTCCCCGGTCAAAGAAATTTAATCTCTCTATCAATTAATTGATTAATCAACTAATCATTTCAGCTCTACTCAGGATGTTACTTTAATATGAGTTTGAGTTGAACCACCAATTTTTTCACACAAGATCAGAATGAGAAAAAAAGAAGAAGAGAAGCGAAAGTGCCGTTGCAAAATACTAATTACTACCAATCAAATTGAGGGAGGCAAGTCAGTACAGCCCGATCCAGTGGGGGAGAGTTCTAGCCAGACCAGGCTCCTCTCCTTAACCTGTCTCTCTTAATTATGCTGTTATAGTCTTAGACTGCCGGGGTACTTCCTTTGACACACTGATCTCCTCTCTCCTCTCTCTTTCCATTTGTGTGTATCCTTGTCCCAGAAATGCTTGTTACTAACCTAGCTCTGGGAAGCTTATTCCCCAGAGTCCTTATGTTTTTTTTTTTCGCCCAGCATTTTTCCTTGGATTAGGGTGGCACCTAAATCATGGTTGTGCGCGCCCTGCAATGCCCTGTCCCACCCTGCTACACTCTGCAGTGCCCTGCATCACCATGAACTACTACAACTACTATTTCTAGTCACTGTTCCATTATCTTTATGACTATTATTGCTACTGTTCATCACACACCCAACTGGCACCGTCAGACACCGCCTACCAAGAGCCTGGGTCTGTTCAAGGTTTCTCCCTTAAAGGAAGTGTTTCCTCGCCACTGTCGCAGTAAATACATGCTCTTGGGTGAATTACTGGAATTGTTTTTGTAAATTATAGAGTGTGGTCTAGACCTACTCTATCTGTAAAGTGTCTTGAGATAACTCTTGTTATGATTTGATACTATAAATCAAATTGAAATTTAATTGAATTGAGAAGAAAAAAAAGCTTTTCTCTTGGTGGACATATTGTTACTACTTTGTTTTTACATGTAAATAATTAGAAAGAAAGGAGATCTGCATTTTCTGTAGGCTACATCTTATTGAGGTAATAAGAAATATATATATGTTACATACAGATTGTTGATTATTAGTGTTTTAATTGCATGCGTGTGATTGCTGTATACCTTCTCAGATGAGGGCTTGTCTGATCATTGGAAAGTTCAAGGAAAGTCTAGAAATCTACACCCCCTGACATATGACCTTGATGATGTCAAGATTCAAAAGTGATGCCAGTGTATCCTTGGCAACTGAGGGTCAATAACAGTGGGTAATAAAGAAGAGGAAACAGGCCGATAAAACTGTCCATATAACTGTCACTGGGTTGTACATTAGAGATCACACAGTGATGGCACACAACATCACAACTACACACACACACACAGACTCAGCATGTTTGCCAACAAGTTACACACTCCCTATTTAATATTCAAAAACTGTAGTTCAAAAAGGCAGCTCTGGTTGAAATCCATGTGTCCATTACTGTAAGCAGTAATCAGACCTATTTGTATTTTATAGTTGTTTGTTTGCAACTTTGTTTGTTTTAAAGGTGGTGTAGGTAGGATTGCAAAGATCCAGGACTTAGCCAATAGATTTGAACATCAACAACTTCTCAGTCCCTCCCCTCTTTCCGCTAAAGCCCGAAACGGTCTCCTAAGCCCCTCCCCCCACAAGGGAGAGCTGTGCATGAGTATAGTATCCATAGCAACCAGAAAGACAAATAGACTAGCATGGAACACACCGACGTAAGAACTAGCCAGATGTAGCAGTGTTTTATACATAGACTGTATAAAATAGGTTTTATATTACTCTTGCTTGGTTATACTAGGTACAATTATTTATTATTTAGTTTACGTGCGACCCATTTTGGTAGCACATCTGGCAATGGCAGGGGCCAGCAAGGTCGAGGTCGTCGCCGTCGTTTGCATCGAACCCCAGATGACCTAGGACATAGCTTGCGTAACAAGTTCACGAGCACAGAGGATTGAATATGAATGTGTAAGTAGTAGCCACATTTGGGTTTGTTTGTTTCACAATTGCACATAATATAATATTTGTTTCAGCAGTGCATGTTTTGACTTTTATACCTACTGTATGCATACGTAAGTGTATGAAATTGTTTTCTTACGTTTGCATTTTGTTACCAGGGCCAAATTCAATGATTGCATGCACGTCAGGCACACCAAGTGTTGGAGCAGTGTCTGGCATGGGACCCCAGCCTCATCTTTGATGTACTTAGCCGGTTGCCTGCCTCTCCTACACCTGTACCTCCTGTCCCAGGCCAACTATCATGGTGCGTCTGCCAGAGGTGCAGAGAAATGCCAACAGTGGTCGAGAGGAAATGCTGCCAGCAACAGCCAACTAACTGCATAGCAACACTGCCACACATGGAGGCCTATGTCTTACATGAAGAGTGTAACTGCAGTCGCCATGTAAAGAGTTTGTGTGCTGTGTCATATTTTAAATACTTTGTTTTTGCTGTTCTCCCAAATTTGTATTTGACTCTTATAATTTGACAATATAATTATTTATATATCATATTATGTTTATAATTGTTATATTTATGTAGAAAGTAATTATTTACAAATCAATAAAGAGTCTTTTCTGAAGTGCTTTGTGTCTTCTTACATAGATGTTGAAACAAATTCATCACTTCAGCATGCACTATTATGAGGATACCTGTAGGACCAATTCAATAACAATACAAGTTTAATTTGGGGGCAATTAGAGTACTTCAGGACTGGAGATAAACCGTCATGGTCAAAACAAGGATATTATAGACATTTTGAAACAACACTGTTTATTTGACAAATTATAATATAAAGTGCGTTGGTCATGTTAAAAAACACCAAGGTCGATTTGGTGTCTCTGTGTGTGTGGCAATGTGTGACCTGTGGAAAGAGCATAAATAATTTAGAACTTAGAAATTATGTTCCTGGTGGAAATACTAGTTTTGGACATTGAAAATAAAATTTAGTCAAAATGAGGCATGTCTTGTAATTAGAGAGGCACCGATAGACCGGCCGGTGACCGGAATTGGCTGATTTTCACGTGACCGGCCTTGACTGGAGACCAGCAGGTCAGTCTGATATATGCCGATTTTATCCCGGTCAAATGCACTCGGGCGCCACATGATAAACATTGCGCAACATCAGCATCGCACGTGCACACGCACCACCGCTCCATCAGCTGTTTATGAAATGTCAAAGTCGTAATTATACACGGCTCTGCAGAGCTGTTTGCTCTACTGATCTCAGGCAAACGGTCAGCCGCTCTCTCTCTCTCCCCTCTGAGGCTGAACAACTGGAACAGGAAAACCGCACTCACAGCTACAGTTTATCGGAAAATAGCGTTGGGCACACTGACTTTGATGAATTTACTGTTTATCAGACCCCAGATGAGACAAGAAGCTAACGTTAGCAAACGCTGCAGTGACTGTCCCTGCCTCTGATGCCCCGCTGCAGGAGACTGTGTGTATTCCTCCGACACGCTGTATTAACGTTACGGTTTACAACGCTTTCCAGGTTAGTGGGGGTGCATACCGCTCCAAACCAACATTAAAAACGTAGTAATCTTCCCTCAGCGTTTAGTTTTGTTGCTAAACTGTGTGTAAAATGGGCGGTGACATTAAATCATCTGCTCAGGTAACGGCACTCTAGGGTACCGTCTATTTGCTGGATTGTAACGAGGTAACCGTGATTTAAAAAAAAAAATTCAGATTAGATTCAACTTTATTGTTATTATGCAGAGTACAAAGACAGTAAAATGCAGTGGATTTCCCACACTAGGAGTAATTTATATAGTTCTATTTTAAAGCGATAGATTATCTGTTCTAAATGTAAAATGTTATATCGAAGAAAAGATAGAAAATAAATATTTGTGTGTGCTGTAAGGTGGTTAGAAAATATGAAATCGGAATCGGCTAAAATCGGTATCGGAAATCGGAATCGGCCTTGAAAGTTGTAATCGGTGCATCTCTACTTATAATACAGTATTTTTCAGGGGCAATAGGGAAGGATGTATCTTGCTGTCATACTCTGACCAACTGACTGCAGTCAAAAACATCAAGTAATAACAATACTAGTGATTGTTTTCCCAATGCTACAGCCATATAGTATGTAGGTATTACCATCCCCCTGGCTGACTTGTGTCCAAGAGCTCCTGGATGGATGGAGCTGGCACACCAGACAGCACTCCATGACGACGAGGGTCATCTGGCCTTTTTGTTGTCCGTCGAGATAGACCACGTCCTGAGGGCAGCTGTTTTCTCACTACAGTCCTCTGAAGCTCTGCAATGTATTTCTAGTCCTTGTCCTCTTTTATAGCAAGGCAAGGCAGCTTTATTTGTATAGCACATTTCAGCAACAGGGCAATTCAAAGTGCTTTACATAAAACATTAAAGAACAGTTAAAGGTTAGGTAAATTTGTGTGTCGTCCGCATAACTGTGGTAACTTATTTTGTTGTTTTCCATAATCAAAGCCCTTGGAAGCATGCAGATGTTAAACAGAAGAGGCCCCAGAACGGAGCCTTGGGGAACTCCGCACGTCATATTTGTATGCTCAGATGCATAATTACCTATAGATACAAAGTAGTCCCTATTCTTTAAGTAGGATTCAAACGAGTTTAGTAATGAGCCAGAAAGGCCAATGCAGTTTCCCAATCGGTCTAGTAATATGTCATGGTCGACCGTGTCAAATGCAGCACTCAGATCAAGTAATACTGAGACTGAAGTTTTGCCACTATCTGTGTTTAAGTGGATTTCATTAAAGACTTTAACAAGAGCCGTCTCAGTGCTGTGGTGTGGTGTGGAAACCCGACTGAAAGGCATCAAAACTGTTGTTGAAAAAACACTTTTTCAATGCTTTTACTTAAAAATGGACGGCCTGCTATCGGCCTATAATTGCTCATTAATGAGGAGTCTAGATTGTTGTTTTTAGAGTAGCTTAATGACTGCAGTTTTCAGGGCCTGTGGGAAGATACCTGAAAGAAGCGACGTGTTTACAATCTGTAGAAGATCTGAAGCCCAACAATTTGAAACATATTTGAAAAGGCCTGTTGGTAGAATATCAAGGCAACAGGAGGAGGTTTTCAGATGTTGTATAATGTCCTCCAGGTTTTTATGGTTGATCGTATGAAATTGGGTCATATTGGAATTTGTTTTGCCTGGACACTGTGACAACACATATCATGGACTTATGGAGGCACTTCATTTTCTGAATTATGTCTCTGAAGAAGATGGCAAATTCATTGCATGCCTTGGTGGATAAAAGTTCAGATGCTACTGATACTGGAGGGTTTGTTAACCTATCGACAGTAGCAAACAAAACACATGTATTATTATTGTTTCTGGCGATAATTTCAGAGAAGAAGAACCACTTTGCATTCCTCAGTTCCAAATTATAAATCCGAAGTCTCTCTTTATAGGTGTCATAATGGACCTGGAGATTAGTTTTTCGCCACCTGCGTTCAGCTTTTCGACACACTCTTTTTTCTGTTCTTACCAGTATGACATTTCTCCATGGAGATCTTTTCTTACCAGAGACAGCTTTGATCTTAGTCAGAGCAATGGCATCAATAACATTTGTAATTTTACAATTGAAATTATCTACAAGCTCAGTGACTGAGACCCCAGAGCGGGTGGGTATGGAGGAGAAAAGCTGAATGAATGATTCACTGGTGTTTTCAATGATATACCGTTTTCTGATTGCCTTTGTTTGGACACTTTTGTGCACAGAGATAGTGCCATTAAAGAAAACACAGGAATGATCAGAGAGAGCAACATCAGTCACCACAACCTTGGAAATGTTTAGACCCTTGGAGACAATCAATTCCAGAGTGTGCCCCTTATTGTGTGTTGGCTCCGTCACATGCTGAGTCAGTCCATAGTTCTCAAAAACACAGCACAGTTCTTTGGTCCCACTGTCCTGGGGGTTGTAAACATGAATGTTAAAATCAACAGCAATAATTACACAGTCAAAGTTAATACAGATTATAGACAGCAGTTCAGTAAAGTCATCGAAGAAGGTTGCACAGTATTTAGGTGGCCTGTAGATATTTAGAAATATAGCTGGAGGGGAGGACCTTAGCTGTAGAGCCACATATTCAAAAGAAGCAACATTTCCATAAGATAATTGCATACATTGGAATGAGTCATTAAACAAAATGGCGACTCCACCTCCTTTCTTATTCATTCTATTCTCACTCATAAAACTGAAGTTAGGAGGAGCTGACTCAATAAGAACAGCAGCACTGTTATTATGGTCTAACCAGGTTTCAGTTAAAAACATAAAATCAAGATTGTGCTTACTAATAAAATCATTGATTACAAATGATTTTCCTGCCAAAGACCTAACGTTTAGTAAGGCTAGTGTTAGGCCGGCCACACACTGGCTGCGTTGCGTAAGCATGACGTTTCTGTTGCATGTCAGCTGCGTGGATTTTTCTATATCTTTACACACCAGAAATGTGTCTGATGCAGCGCTGCTGCTGCTAGCCTTGTCTGTACACATGTATGTTTCCCACTGATTTACTGCACTCAAGCAGTATACTTCATGTTAAACATAAATATATACTGATCTGATTACAGCAAAGATGTCGGCAGAATTGACGGCAGAATAGGCTACAGAATATTTCGTTCTGTATTGACAGGTGCAATATTTGAAAATCAATAATTATTTATTTTATTATTTTATTTTATTTTTAATTACATTTATATCTGCATTTATGTCAAAAACTAGATACTTTCAAACATCAACATGTCATTTATTAATATGTATTTGTGTAAAAATGACATATAAACATCTTTTCCTATTCTATTTGCCTGGAAACGCTTCCAACACGCTTGCGTGTCGTGTGAAAAATAGGCATCATCAACAGATATGATTTCTTTTGTGTCATTTTCCACACACAGAACCCAGGACTGTCCATACAACCATCAGCTATGAACAACAGAGTAATAAGACACAGATATTTGTTGTCAAACCAAAAGACAATACCGTAGACACAGATTATAGACCGTTGCCAGGTATGCTGAGACTGTTATACTCACCCAAACCTACAATGTTGTTCTTTGAATGCAGCCTGGAAATTACTTCTGCTCTTTTGTCATCCCAAAACTCTTTCATGGTATCCACACAGTACTGGTCCTGTATTATGAAGACGGTAGAGCGCTCAATAATTCCCATGTTCATGAACTTGAAGAACAGTGCAACTTTAGCATAGTTATTTCCAGACAGGAGAATATTAGATGCCAACATGAGATCACCAGCTTGCATGCCGTACTTGAAAGTAGGCTAAGAGTTCCACTGCCAGACACAGTGATTGTTAGGACAGATCTGGAAGCCACATGACAAAAAGATATTAGAGGTTGTTTTTAAAACTAACTACAAAAAATATGTAGTTTTAACATACCCACTGCACGATGACCGCTGTTCCCCTTGATGTGGTCTGTATACTGAAGGGTCCAGGAGCCCGACATTCCACAGATGTCAGTGGGTATTTTGCTGTACACAGTGGGATTGGCAGTAACAGATACTCTACAAGCCATTTTAAGCAGAGATGGTATGTTATAGATGCAGGTTGACCGACGATGTTGCCCTCATTCTGGACTTGATGTTTTTCAGGCACAGGTGGTTGTTGTGGCTCTGTGTCTGAAGCATCATGTACGGTGTCCTACATACTGATGGACTGAAGATTTTCCAGACATAATTTGGTTGTAATGGCACCACCAGTGCTGTAAGAATAGGAAATACCATGACAAAGGAACATAATTCATAACACAGTACTTGTAGTCAGAAACTGACCGAACACATAAAGAGGGTATGTATCTTCATCATCGCTGTCATCATCACTATCCTCCATAATTGTGTCCTCGTCCTCCGAAGCTGAAACATAGGGTTAACCCTAACCCTAACCCTAGGTACAGCAACACAGATTTTAAGACCAATACATGTGGTTCAAATGCATACAATATGTTGTTGTTGGCTGTGTGAACAGGGTAGCATAGCATCAAAACCAAACTACTACCCCCCGACGGTCCCACTCCTGACAACGGGGCTTCAATGTAACGTCGGGTAAGAACGAGTGAGTGTTGTAAAGCTGTCGGTTATTCAGCTGCAGACAGTGCAAGTAATAGTGTGTGTGTGTGTGTGTGTGTGTGTGTGTGTGTGTGTGTGTGTGTGTGTGTGTTTGTGTGTGTGTGCGTGTGTGTGTGTATGTGTGAGAAATGCACGTCCGCTGGTGTGTGTGTGTTAAAAATGCATGTCCACTGGTGGGTGTGAGTCGATTATATGCGGGAGGGTGCTGCTGACATCAAAATGTATCGGGTAACATTAGAAAAGTTTATAACATTAATGGGAACTCTTTGTTTATCATGTCATTTTCCTAAATGCACTCTCTCCACTCGTGCACACGAAAGAAGCCCTCCATAAATCGTTAAGTTTTCATATAAATGAAGCAGCATTCTTAAGGTCGGACTCAAACTGGATTTTTAGCTTGCCTTTGTGTCTTTGCTTTATGCTTTATTTTGTGTGGTCTTTTGATTATTGAGCCAATGTGCTTGGTTCACCTCACTGATTCTAAATATTTTCTTTCATAGGATCCTATTTTAACAGCATACACAATCAAAGGCTTTATAGTGGTAAGTGCTGTCATATTTCTTTTATCTTGTGCTGCTTTTTTTAATGTATAGTTCCAAAAATAATTGAAAGTTACAGATGGAAATATCTGTTTCTCAATTGTTTATAAATGAAAATGGAACGACTCTCACAGACATTGCCATTTTAAACAAGCCTTTAACAGTATCAAAAACACCAAGTTGTTATTTAGTATTATTTCTTATGAACGTGTTTTTGAAAAACATTAAGATTTTAGAATTGGTTATGTAAGGTTATGTAAAATGGTAAAATATTTTACGTACCACAATTTATTGGCAAGAACGGCATACAAATTGTGAGGCCCTACGTTTATTTAGTTTTCATCATTCTCCTACTATATTCATCTTTTTGTCTCAGTTTTAACCTTCCCTCTATTTATTTTCTTACTTATCTTCATATTTGTGTCTTTCTTTGTCTTTACTGTCACTCTCTTTCCTACGTCATTTGGAGCTGACAGCAAGGCTAGTACCATTGTAGGAACCATGTTGTAATATTCTTACACTCTAAAAAATCATTCATGGGATCAGTAAGTAAAGCTTAAAATCATGAGCTTTTACAGCATAACATTTTTTATTTGTTACATATACATGTTTTAGTAAGTTGATAACTTATTTTAAGAAGTATATAAAAATGAAAATAATGAAAAGTGTCTTAACTTTAATATGTATTGATTAAGAATAAACACTTTTACCTTTTCTTAACAATAGAAAAGGATTGAGTTAGTGCTACTTGTCATTCCACTGAGCATCTTTCAAAAGCAGTACTGAACTTGCCTGGACATGTTTTGCTGCTTGACCACAGCTTCTACAAGACAAAGGAGCGGGATAAACGGGAGTTTGCAAGTGTCTTGGTGAGTATCTTTCTTTGTTTCATTTGCAACATGTACTAACTACTACTACTACTACTACTACTACTACTACTATCAGCATGCATAATTTGTTTTCACACACTAAAACCGAAGTTGTAGCTTGTCCTAAGCTAATTCACCGACTATTGACTTAGCATACTTTTAGCTAGCTAGTGTCTTAAGAGCACCATGCTTCAGAGCAGCCATTTGTATCTTTTGTTTGCAGTGGTAGCTTAACGATGTTAATTGGCACTGAACTGCCATTAATGTTTGCATTCTGAAAAAGCATGGAGTAAGACAAAAGCCCATTTCTGTGCAGTTTTTTGCAAGCAGATTTCTTAGTTTTAAAATGAATTGGATTTGTAAAATTTGCAAATTTGAAACACAAAGAAGGACAATACAGATTGGTAATATGTACAGTCCAAGTCTTATAAACCTCATTATTTGGTCTTTTTTCCTAGTGATGTAATTATTAAAAAGCCAAATTTATAGAGGAGCAGTTTAGCATATTATTTCTTATTCACGGGATGAGTCTGTGGAAAAAAGGAGAGAGGTTGCTATCCGTGGCTTAATAGTGTATCTCAGAGAAAAGGAGGAGGATCTTTTCAAAGAGCAGTTGGTAGGTAAATCAGACACTTAAGTTCAGACACACTGTACTTTGTGTTACTCTTGATTTTAAATGCGATGACTAAAACACTGATATTGATTCTGACCTACTTATACCAGGATGGTGTGGATATTGTCAATGAAGTGATGAAGATTGTCATATCCAGAGGTGCCACCATTTCTGATCCAACCAGCGCAAGGATCTTCATTGAGGGAACAGAAGTCCTGCAAGACCTGGACGTACCCAGAGCCTGTGCCTTGCTAATGGGGCTGATATATGGACTCAACCTCAGCTACCCAGAAGAACAGAAAAATACTTTTTAGGTAATTTAAAAGATATTCCTTGAGCTGGATGGGCTGAACGCCAGTCTGAAGGTAATGTCTTTAAAAAGTAAACTGCTATGCTAAAAATGTGAAGAATCAGACTGTCCTCAAATTCAACAGGATATGTTGCACTGTTATGTTTGTAAAGTTTTGTTGTGCAAGAAACAGAACCTTTACTGTTGACAGTCGGCACTTCATTAGGTACACCTACTTACAATGCTTAGTGTTCTTGCCAGTTTTTTGGAAGTGTTAATATGTATCAGACACTATTTATAAAGTCCCTTAGAAAACATGCCTCTATATTCGCCATGGAGAATACATGTAGCAGTTTCAATAGGGCCTTCGCCGCCGTCGGCACTCAGGCCCTAATTATTGATTTTCAAATATTGCACCTGTCAATACAGAACAAAATATTCTGTAGCCTACGTTGCCGTCAATACTGCCAATGTTTTTGCTGTAATCAAATCTAGTATACAGTATATTTAGGGTCCGAGCACCGACAGCAGGGAAGGCCCTATTGAAACTGAAGGATTTATGTAAGGGTTAATGCCCGACGAGGTGTCCATTGTCAGGTATTAATGGATGACGGCGAGGCGTGAAATAGGAAGGACTCTAGATACAACTTGGTACCCTTAGCAACCGGAGATATTTATAGTCCGCTCAGCTAGTAGAACCCTTCAGTTTAGCTACGAGCCAGAAAGCTAATGCTACTGTCGGTTGAAGCCTTAGCTAGCTAAGTAGCAAGCTAAACTGCAAACTGGAGGAGACATGATCACTGATACAAAGTAAGTAAACCCTTATTATGTTAGATTTGCCATAAAGCTGATGCCAATGCCAGCAACATTAAGCCTAACCTAAACAGTTATTTCTCATACCATTTTTCAAACATAATGCTGACATATTTTTTTCATGTATGCTAGGCTAGCCATGGACGTCATACACTTTTGTTTTATAACCTATAATTAAAACCCACAGGTAGGCATAGTTAGTTTTTTTTTTACACAGAAAACAATTAATCAAACAACAAACAATACAAAAAATTAATTTCTGCTCCAGCGATTTGCGCTTATAGATATGTGGAAATAAATTAATCAGGTTGAACAGAGGGGTATTTGTCTACATGCTAGCTTTTTTAATTTAAAATGAAATTCAACGTTTCCATTTATAGTGCAATTTGACAAAGTCGGCAAGTCCGACATAGGGGCCTTTGAAGAAGGATGCACGATAGCTGGGTACTGGCCGTGATGGGCACTTGATGCAGACAGTACGTTGCTCCAGTCTCGTCTCTCCCGGACTGATGGAGCCCAGTAAGCCCGCAGACTGCTCTGGCATCGATGGCCTGTCACCAACATTATTCGACGGCTCTCCAGGCCGGCATCGGAGAGTCGACCTACAGCGGTGCTTCGGAGGCTGTGGTTAGTGTAGACCTTTGAAAGACCCAGCTGAAAAGTAAATTGATGATAACAATTCTAATTATAATAACAGTAGCTAGGCCTAATAGGGATAATAATACAGTTGTATTGACATGAAGTGTAATTACCTCTTCACTGATCTTTTTCAGCATGTCCCCGAGGTAGTGGACACCCATCGACTCCCGGCTGTACCACACTTCGGAAGCGGAGGTCACGGTGCACTCCGGATGGTGGTAGAAAGCCTTTGCGTCAGATGGACATTTGGACACATAGTACTTGAAACTTTTTACCGGACACAGTGGATCCCTGGGCCTGGCAAACATAAAACCTCTGAAGTTTTCCTTGTCTGGGTCATTCAGGTCTTTGTGGTTTTTGGTGTGTGGATTGTAAGCCAGGCTGACAAACTCAACCCCGTCTTCGTCTCTCCAGAGGATGAAAGATTGCATGCAGAGCTCCCGGTTGCCCTCCCTGCCACGCCGAGCCAAAACAGCTGGATGTCAAACCAGACTTTTCTGACCAGGCCGAGGGGCGTATCGTGACACAGTACAGCTGAATTTCTCATGATTTCAAGATCAGACTCAGAAATACGGGGATGGTGAATGCTGGTATCTTTGCCACTGTTTCGGTAACGCTTAATTATTGCTTTAAAAACTGCATTACTGTTCATGAATCTGGTGTCAGTTAAAATATTGAATTCCGTTAAATGACGGTTGATACCGGCTCTCAGACTCCTTAGGCTTGAAACGCTGTACTCTCCCCCTGCCTTGGTTGACTGGACAGCGGCATAAAACTCCCACAGGGTTTCATTCAGAGTATTTCTCAAATTTGGAGTCCATTTCTTTAACAATAAAATCTCAGTGTAGTTACTGCCCATTTAATTTTTTTTTTTTTTGTGTTGATCTCATCTTTTTTGTCTTCTATTTGATTCAATTCTCCCGGTGTTATCTCCTTGTGGTGTTTCTCCATTTTATTTCAAATTTTTCTTTCTTCAGCAGCATCCCAGTCATCGAAGTTGTCAAATTCTACAAAAAGGTTAAAAGAAATAATGAAGTCGCTCATTGTTGTACTAGTTGCATCAATTCTGGAGAAAATGTACGTACTTTAAGGGTTTCGGGAATAGGCGCACAAAAATGGCTCGCTAGCGCCCCTACAAAATAAAAGAAAATGGAGCCCCTGCAGTACGTTTAACATAGACTCACGAAACTTGGTACACATATGAAGCATGGCAAGATGTACAAAAAACATCTTTACCTTACAGCCATACCGTTAACGCAACAGGAAGTGGATGATTTAAGTTTGAAGAAACAAGACATATTGGCAATTTAACAATTTATTCATTTCACAAACAGGAGCCTCAGTAGCGTGTGGAAGAACCATATAGAACCACAACAACCTGGCACCTCCTCCTCATGCTGGTCACCAGCCTGGTCACACATTGCAGTGGGATGGCATCCCATTCGTCAACCAGCATTTGTCGTAAGTCAGCCAATGTGGTTGTGTTGGTCACTTTGGCACAAACAGCATGCCCAAGCTGATCCCACAAGTGTTCAATGGGGTTGAGGTCAGGACTGCTGGCAGGCCATTCCATCCTCTCCACTCCCGCATTCTGGAGGTAGTCTCTGATAAACCCTGCACTGTTGGGGCGAGTGTTGTCATCTTGAGTTTGGTCCCAGACTGTGGCGATATGGGATTGCCACTGGTTGAGATTGCCTCCAATGATGACAAGCCTCGTTTTTCCAGTGAGGGAGATGCTGCCCCACACCATCACCCTGCCTCCACCAAAAGGCGTTACTCTATCGGTGCAGCAATCAGCATAGCGTTCTCCGCGTCTTCTCCACACTTCGACCCTACCAGCTGCCGTAGGCAGAATAAGCTGTTTGGCATTGGCAGAGAAGATTTGGCAAATTTTTCATGGGCGCAACCCACCTACTCAGCGTTGCTGCTTATCCCACAAATGCATGTTCCTTAACAGTTTTGGCGATACTAGTCTGTGGGACAGAGAAACTTCAAAAAGGTCTGAAGCTTCCCCTTAGGCTTGTAGGGGAGGGGCCTGTAGGGGAGTCACCAGCCTGGAACTCCAGACTCCTAAAAAAAGGAATTCTCCCAAAATGGCAGACTGGTGGAGGGCCTAAGAACTGCAACAATGAGTTTTTACATCTCCTCAGAGATCTCTGAATCCCCATTCGCTTAACGGCTCCGGAACACAGCATGGGGCCTTAGCCTATAAGACCTTTGGACACACGTTTTTTCATTTGTCTTCCAGTGCAACCTGTTGCTGAAGGAAGCGCGCAAGCACTTGTTGGCAAAGGATTATTGATTGGCCATTGATAATTTTGAAGTTAATACATTTTTCTATACTTTAATTAGCAGTTGTCTGTGATTATTTGTGTATTTATTGTAATAATTGCTGGTTGAACACAGGTAGTGCTCAAATTCATGATTCCTTTTGTTCCTTTAGAATATACCAGATAGATTAATCAAATTAAGATTAAGATTAAGATTAAGATCTGTATTTTAAAGGGAATACCACAGAAATTAGACTGTTTTACAGTTGATTATTGGTCCCTGATATTCCAGGGTGGTGCCCTGTTTTGATTGTTTGTCGATTTGATAAAGTTATTAATAACCATATTCATAACTTTATTAATATTGATAAAACATCTTTGATAATTTGCCAATAATTAGATCTGTACACCTACGAGTACCCAACAACAGGCTTTCCAACGGTGTAAGATTTATTATAAAAAAGCATTGTTACCACAGAGAAATAATCTACGATACACAAATGTCCTTACTTTTTGTGCTAAATGTTTAACAGCATAACTAAGAGAGACAGGTTAAGGAGAGGAGCCTGGTTGGGCTATAACTCTCCCCTGCCGGATCAGGCTGTACTGGCCTGCCTCCCTCTACTTTGATTATACCATTGGTTATATGGTAGATTAATCTGACGACTATGAAGAGAAGCAGAGAAGACAAGGGGTGCCATGTCTGTAGCATTACACCCTCCCCCGCCGGTCAAGGCGAACGCTGCAACTCCTCACTTCCTAACTATAAGCTTCATCAAAGAGGAGGCTTTTAAGTTTACTTTTAAATGTGGTGACTGTGTCTGCCTCCCGAACACAGACCGGGAGCTGCCTCCACAGGAGAGGAGCCTGATAGCTGAAGGCTCTGGCTACGGTTCCCATTAAGTCACGCCCCCTTTCATAACATTTGAACCGTTTGAGGTTGATGATACCTCGCACTCTTGTGTGAGGTATCATTGAACTCAGCAGAGACTTCCTTTTTTATTGGTAAAGGTTTGCCTCAACCCCTATGATTAAGCCACGCCCCCTTTCATAACTGGTGACCTGTTTAAGGTAGAGTCTTATGTGAGGTATCAATGAACTCAGCAGAGACTTCATTTTCTATTGGAAAAGGTTTGCCTCAACCCCTATGCTTTGGCCACGCCCCCTTTCACAGCTAATGAACTGTATGACTTAGAGTATTGTGTGAGGTATCATTGAACTCAGCAGGGAGTTCCCTTTTCATTGATGATGATTTGCAGTGTCTGAGTGCTGCGCAAATGCATGGTCACAAGGAGCGGCGTCCGCCAGTAACCCCGCTGCACACGCTGCTGGCAGCTTTAATTAAATTTAGGTTTATGGGAAACATCCATGTGTACAGACAAGGCTAGCAGCAGCAGTGCTGCATCAGACACATTTCTGGTGTGCAAAGACATAGAAAATGCCACGCAGCCGCCATGCAACAGAAATGCCACGATCACACCACGCAGCCAGTGTGCAGCCGTTGATTGCTTATGATTGGATGCTACATGTATTTAGCAACTGGTTTACGCATTGCTATGGTCTTTATTAGCTAAGGTGGCTTTCACACCTACCTTGTTTGGCCCGGACTTTTGGACTTTTCAGTTTGATCCGAACCAAAATTACAGGTGTGAAACCTCCCCCTGACCACGGTCTGGACCAAAGAACCGAAATTTGGTCTGACTAAAAGAGGTAGTCTCGGTCCTGGTCAAACTGAACCATGGCCCGGGTTTGTTTCTAGTGTGAAAACATGTTTTGGATCGTTCAGACTTTCGGCCCAAATAGGCCTACAGGAAGTTCTGGCAGGCTATCGTCGTGTTATAAGACCGGGGAAGCTCCTTTAAGCAATAGCTCAGTGCTTAGTGTGTACATGAGCGAAAGAGTGATGGTGAATGCGCTTAGAGCAGACAGCTTTCAGCTATCAGAGCAGAGAATACATTTGTAGTTTACTTGTAGTAAATGTACAGTGTAGGTTTCAGTTTGTCTTTGAATAAATGCTGTAGAGTCTCAAAACCTAAGAAAAGTTCCTGTGTCTTGCTTCTAAACAACGCAACCAAACAAAAAGAGCCACGGTAGCACAGGGAGAGCAGCAGAAAATTCCGACACCAGAGAGAGGAGACGAGAGGAAGGAGAAGCCCGTCTACAAACCAATCAATTACAAGTATCGAGAGATGCGGCTCAGGTATGTGATGAGGACAGGACGTAGTTATTGCATGTATGGTTCTTTAGTGCGCTTGCAGTATGAAAACAAAACTAACCGGATCAAATGTATAAAATTTAACAAAAACATGAACCTTAGTTCGGACCTCCAGGTGTGTAAAGGCCATAAGACAGTTTTGATGGTGCAACCTGATTTAGTAAATCACTAGTTTGAAATTAGCTAGTTACTAAGAACTTGACATACAAACTAATGAAATGCTGGTGCAACCCAGTTCTGGTGTTTGACGGGACTGAGAACGTGCTGACGTTTACGGTAAGCATATTGTGTCACTTCCGGTGCAAAACTTACTCAACTCTGCTTTATTGTTTAAATTAGCGGCTATTTGTCTGGATTGCATTTAAATTACACTAGTTATACTCAAGCACTTATACTTATCTTCTCTTACAGCGACTGCCTCGCTGATCTCACAATTGTTAAAACACTGTTAGCTATTTTAGCTTAAACCTAACCATTAGCCATTAGCAATGGCTAATTCCTCTCCCTCTCCTACTCTCTCTTGCTCTGTGTCAAATGTTTAGCTATTTCTCTGCCTCCTTTAGTAATAATGATACATGTAATATATGTAGTTTATTCGTTGCTCTGGAGGCGAGGCTTAGTGAGTTAGAGGCGCAGCTCCGCACCATGGAATCAAAATCGTATGCTTTAGTAGCTAGCCAGCGCCCCATAGCTGGGGTGGGCCAACATGCTGTAGCTTCTGTTAGCAGTAGGTGACTGTCCGAGGGAAGCGTAGCGTCAGTTCTAAACCAGGGAGTGCACATGGCTGCGTTCGCTCTAAACCGAAGCATCTTCGCCTTTCTAACAGTTTCTCCCTACTCAGTGATTTATTTGTTGTTTATTTGAATAGGGACAGATACAAAAAACATAGATTATTACATAAAGAACAATCCGATGCCTGTATCACAGTGTTTATAGCCATGATTAATTTGATACAGCCAATGAGAAGCCAACTCTGGTTATTGGGAGCTCTATACTGTGATATGTGAGTTTGGCGGCTCCAGCGGCTGCGGTCAGAGCGGGCGATGTAGAATCCCATCTAAAGCTACTGGCTAAAAATAACCGTAAATACCGTAAGATCATACTTCACGTAGGTGGTAATGATACCTGATTACTAAAATTAATGTTAAGTCACTTTGTGCATATGCAAAGACAATGTCGGACTCAGTGGTTTTCTCTGGACCCCTGCCAAACCTGATCAGTGATGAAATGTACAGCGGCATGTCATCCTCCAACTGCTGGTTGTTGAAATGGTGCCCAGCTAATGATGTGGGCTATGTGAATAACTGGAGGGCGTTCTGGGGAAAGCCTGGTCTGATTGAGAGAGACGGCATTCATCCCACTTGGGACGGAACCACACTCATATCATAAAATCTGACCAAGTCTATAAACCATGTCAACCCAAATTTGATATTAGTAATCAGAGGTGCAGTGCAATGCACTCCTCTGTGCTTCTGTTGGAGCAGTCGCCCACTCATAGTCTAATAACCACGGTGCCTGTCCCCCAACTCAGATCAGTTAAATCAAAGGTAAACAAAGGAGGGGCTATACTTAACAACTTAATTGGAATTACAACAACCACTGCAATGATAGAACAGCATAGGAAAATGAGATGTGGACTATTAAATATTAGATCTCTGTCTTCTAAAGCAATATTAGTAAACAATTTGATATCAGATAATCAAATTGATCTATTCTGTCTTACCGAAACGTGGCTAGGCCATGAAGAATATGTTAGTGTAAATGAAGCCACTCCTCCCAGTCATAATAATACTCAAATTCCTAGAGGCTCAGGCCGAGGAGGAGGAGTTGCAACCATATTTGACTCAAGCCTGTTAATTAATCCTAAACCTAAACTAAATTATAACTCGTTTGAAAACCTTGTTCTCAATCTTCAACATCCAAAACGGAAAACATTACAGCCAATTTTATTTGTTGTTATTTACCGAGCTCCAGGTCCGTATTCTGAATTTTTATCACGTGTAGTCCTTAAGTCAGACAAATTACTTATTGTAGGTGATTTTAATATCCATGTGGACGTTGACAGCAATAGCCTTAGTACTGCTTTCAACTCATTAGTAGATTAAATTGGTTTCAGTCAGAGTGTGCGTAAGGCCACTTATTGTTTTAACCACACCCTCGACCTTGTGCTGGCATATGGCATGAATTTGAGGATTTAATAATATTTCGGCAGAATCCTGTATTATCAGACCATTTTGTATTATCAGACCATTAACTTTTGAAGTCTTACTACCCGACTATACAAAATTAGATAAAAGCTTCTACACTAGATGCCTATCTGAAAGTGCTATAGCTAAATTTAAGGAAGACATTCCAACAGCATTTAACTCAATGTCATGCCTTAATATAACAGAGGACCTTTATGTTAACTTTAGTCCCCACCAAATTGATAATTTTGTAGACGGCGCTACGGCCTGCCTACGGACGACTTTAGACTCTGTTGCTCCCCTCTTCAAAGAAGATGATGAAGCAAAGGAAACTAGCACCTTGGTATAACTCCCAAACTCGCAACTTAAAACAAATCTCGTGAAAACTTGAAAGTAAATGGCGTTCCACCAAACTAGAAGAATCTCATTTGGATTGGCAAGACAGTCTGAAAACTTATAGGAAGGCCCTCAGAAATGCCAGATCAGACTATTACTCAACACTAATAGAAGAAAATAAGAACAATACAAGATTTCTTTTCAGCAGTGTAGCCAGGCTGACAGATAGCCACAGCTCTACTGAGCCATCTATTCCTATAGCGCAGAGTAGTGACGACTTCATGATGTTCTTTAATGATAAAATTAAAACAATTAGAGATAAAATTCATCACCTTTTTCCCTCAACTTCTAACGGTTCACCTTTAAATGCAGGACTACTAGAAAGAACGACAACACCTGACATATACTTAGACTGCTTTTATCCTATAGACCTTCAACAATTAATGTTAAGTCTCTTCAGCTCTTAGACCCCATCCCAACAAGGCTACTTAAAGAAGCGTTACCCGTGGTTAACACTTCATTACTAGATATGATCAATATGTCTTTATTAACAGGTTATGTACCACAGTCATTTAAAGTAGCTGTGATAAAACATCTTCTGAAAAAAAACCATCCTCGATCCTGAAGTCTTAACCAACTATAGACCTATATCGAACCTTCCCTTTCTCTCCAAAATCCTTGAGAAGGTAGTCGCTAATCAGTTATGTGATTTTCTACATAGCAATAGTTTACTTGAGGACTTTCAGTCAGGATTTAGAAAGCATCATAGCACAGAGACGGCACTAGTGTAAATTACTAACAACCTTCTAACTGCTGCTGACAAAGGACTTGCTCCATACTTGTTTTATTAGATCTTAGTGCTGCATTCGACACTATTGACCATACCATCCTGTTACAGAGATTGGAACATTTAGTTGGCATTAAAGGAATCACACTAAGCTGGTTTAAGTCCTAGTTCTCTGATCAATCTCAATTTGTTAATTTTAACGATAAATCCTTCAAGTACGCTAAAGTTAGCCATGGCGTTCCACAAGGCTCAGTGCTTGGACCAATTCTATTCTCCTTGTATATGCTTCCTCTAGGCAATATTATTAGGAAACACTCAATTAACGTTCACTGTTATGCGGAAGACACCCAATTATACTTGTCAATCAAGCCAGACGAAACCAGTCCGTTAGCTAAACTTCAAGCATGCATTAAAGATATAAAATCCTTGATGACCTACAATTTTCTGATGTTAAACTCAAATAAAAACTGAAGTGATTGTGCTGGGCCCCAAACACCTCCGAACTTCATTATCTAAAGATATAGCCACCTTGGATAGCATTGCCCTGGCCTCCAGCACTACTGTCAGAAATCTAGGAGTTATTTTTGATCAGGATATATCCTTTAACGCCCATCTAAAACAAACCTTAAGAACAACCTTTTTTCATCTTCGTAACATTGCCAAAATTAGGAACATCCTGTCTCAACACAATGCTGAAAAACTAGTCCATGCATTCGTTATTTCCAGGCTGGACTACTGTAATTCCTTTTTATCAGGTTGCTCAAATAAGTCCCTTAAGACTCTCCAGCTGATCCAGAATGCTGCAGCAAAAGAGATCATATTTCTCCTGTATTAGCTTCTCTGCATTGGCTTCCTGCAAAATCCAGGATTGAATTTAAAATCCTTCTCCTGACCTAGAGTCCTCTAAATGGAGAGCTCTTAATACCTTACTGTCCCACAAGAGCACTACGCTCCCAGAATTGAGAGCTACTTGTGGTTCCTAGAGTCTGTAAAAGTAGGATGTGAGCCAGAGCCTTCAGCTACCAGGCTCCTCTCCTGTGGAACCAGCTCCCGATCTGTATTCGAGAGGCAGACACCGTCACCACATTGAAGAAGAAACTGAAAACACTCCTCTTTGATAAAGCTTATAGTTAGGTAGTGAGGAGTTTCAGCGTCCACCTAGCCCGGCCCACCTGCTTCTCTTCATAGTCGTCAGATTCATCTACCATATAATCAATAATATCATCAAAGTAGAGGGAGGCAGGCCAGTACAGCCCGATCCGGTTGAAGAGAGTTCTAGCCCGACCAGGCTCCTCTCCTTAACCTGTCTCTCTTAGTTATGCTGTTATAGTTCTAGCTTGCCGGGGGACTTCCTTCCTTCCTTCCTTCCTTCCTTTGACACACTGAGCTGCTCTATCCTCTCTCTTTCCGTTTGTTTCCATTTGTGTGCATCCTTGTCCCAGAAATGCTTGTTACTAACCTAGCTCTGGGGAGTTTACTCCCCGGAGTCCTTGTGTTTTTATTTTTCTCCCAGCATATTTCCTTGGATTAGGATGGCACCAAGATCTTGGTTGCAGTTGTCGCCGTGGTCCTGCTGCACTCCCTGCTACACTCTGCTACGCTCTGCGGAGCCCTGCAGTGTCCTGCTGCATCCTGCTGAACCCTGCTGCTGCGTCCTGCTATGCTCTGCTGTGCCACGTTACATCCCGTAATGCCCTGCAGTGCCCTGCTATGACATGAACTACTACGACTACCATTTATAGTCACTGTTCCATTATCTTTATTGTGACTATTATTTCCACTGCTTATCACACCCCCAACCGGCACCGTCAGACACCGCCTACCAAGAGCCTGGGTCTGCCAAGGTTTCTTCCTAAAAGGGAGTTTTTCGTCGCCACTGTCAAACTAAATGCTTGCTCTTGGGGGAATTACTAGAATAGTTGGGGCTTTTTAAACTATAGAGTGTAGTCTAGACCTACTCTATCTGTAAAGTGTCTCGAGATAACTCCTGTTATGATTTGATACTATAAATAAAATTGAATTGTATTGAAATTGTTACAGCGCTATAACAATACAATCATTAAGTTATTGCTTTTATATTCCCATATAATATGCAGAACATGATCATGACCAACAGCAGATAATAGCTGTGTATGAGGCTTGCCGCCCATGAACTCAACATCTCATGATACCTCTGGCAACCATAATGTGATCTTTGTGATTATTTCTAGTGAGGAGGCTAATATCTCCAGTCTGGGTGAGAGCTGGGCTCCTGCTAATAAGGCTGAGTGAGAGCAGTGTTTAGACAGTGGGAGAGTGATCGCTCTCTGGCACTGCTTCCTGTGATTTATGACCTCCTTAATGAGTCTCTCTCCTGTGTGTGTGTGTGTGTGTGCCTTAGCTTATCACCAGCATACAGTATATGAGATTTCGCTTAAGCACCTCCTTGAGTTTCACCTCTCCCCTTTGGCTAACACTTGCAGTAACACTTAAGGGGCCGATTCACTTTTAGCTCCACACCACCCTAATTTTACAGTAGGTGGCATTTTTCAGACAAACACACACTCATGCATATTTTCTTTCCATGGTGATGAAAAAAATATATTTCTTGGAGTGGCAGTGCATTCCATTGAAGGGTGAAAGTGCAGGCCATAAGGATACAGCAAACAAAGAAAGTGCAATAAGACAATTTGATTGGGCAAATGTCCTGTTCTATTGTATTGCAGTTGCAGCAGCATAAATGACTGATGCAAAGTGAATTCCTGTATTTCAGCATCAACAGAAAAAACAGTATACAGCTGCTGGAGAATTTAGGAGCTAGGCATACAGACAGATGGACAGATAAAGTAGAGTAATGAGAAAGAACAAGGTGAAGAGAACAGCTGAGCTGGGCTGCCTCAAAGAGCTGCAGAGGATCCAACATGCAGAGATTGAGGAGAAATCTTTATAAAGTCTAAATTAAGACTCGGAGTGATGTGTTGTACGTGTGTGTGTGTGACAGTAGAGGATAGGGCTGTTTGGATTGGCTGAAGCCACTCTGTACAGCATGGCAACCGAGCAAGATGGTAAGGCCGACCTTGCAACCACACAGGCTAAATGTGCAGTGGCAGACTCTCAATGCCCTGCTGCTGAGTGGCCCTAAAACCTCCCAGAACCTAAGCAGCGACCTGGCTTATCCTGCACTCAGGCCCCTTCTCTTTCATAATCTTTTCCCTCTTGTCAGAAATTCTTGTAGGCCTACTGTAGCACTGGCTTTGTCAATCTGCTGCATTTCTTTATTTCACCATAATTACATGGCAAAATAATACATGAGGGAATTAGATGATCTGCTGTGACAAATGGAAACATTTCCATGTGGTAGGTAGGCCCCTGAGAAAGATCTCCCATTCAGATTTCTTAAAAGAAACATTCCGTGATGTGCTTTTTCTCCCATTGATGCTGTCATCTGTGCAGTGGAAATGAACACAGCTAGTGTTGCTACCTGAGAAGCCTCACTGCTGTTATCAGTGACTTGACACAAAGCCCTGTTGTGTTCAGATTAGCTTTTGAAAGCACTGCACCATCTAGCTTCATGCAGTAGAGGTGCAACTTGGAGTCAATATATCATGTGTGGTTGCTGAGCACAGTGTGTATGCGCAAGACTGTCATGGCAACTGAAATCCTTGATTCAGTTTTTCTGTTAGACACCAGCTCTGCAGAGACCTGCGCACACTATTGCTATGCCTTTTTTAGATTTTTTTCAACCCCTCATAAGGTTGATTTATAGAGCGCCTATGCTCACGTAAAGCCAGATCTGTTTGAAGAGAAATCTAAGGTATGCAGCTGAGGTCCTCTGTCATAAATTCTCCATGTGGCTTGGTGAGCTTCAGGACCTCACACTAAGGAGGGCGTAAGAGCAGAGAGAGAGAGAGAGAGAGAGAGAGAGAGAGAGAGAGAGAGAGAGAGAGAGAGAGAGAGAGAGAGAGACACACACACACACACACACACACAGGGAGAGAGCAACCTGGATATCCCTGAAATAGATGCCATGTATTTTGCCAAGCAGTAATCTAGAGATAAATTATTTGAACAAAATGGAAACGCAGCTTTCGGTTGCTTTGGGGAGCTCAAAATGTTTATTGCTGCAGAGCAATTGTTGATATTAACCTAACACAGTCATGCTTTACACAATGAACTCCAATGAATCTGCACCCACAAATCAAAATAAGTCCCAACCAATTTTCAAGATATACATATTTATACTATATTTAGAATAACAAAAGCAGTCCAGTCATTCATCTCTCCTTGGTACCAAGGAAGAAGGAAGCAGTGAACAAATTGATGCTCTAAATGTTGCTTCTTCTTGCATTGATGCAGCCATGTGATCACTAGCATATTATACTGTCTTTTGGAGCTGCTTTTTTCGCTTAGTTTCTCTACCTTTATCGGTGCCATGGGACACGAGAAACTCACTATCATGTCAACTATTGCCGAGCTGGGAAACTCCATCCTACTGTACTTGTACACATTGAGGGCTCTTTCTTTGTTAAGAAATTCAATTAAAACATCAATTTTCATAATTTTCATAATTAAAACACTGCTGTCTGCTGCTCTCAGCAACTCTTCTCATTTTCTGCCCACATTCCTCAAATCTGGTCCATTAAAACACATGGAAGTGGAGCAGATAAGCTTGTCTACGGAAGGTAGTGGTGTAATGGACGATAATTAATCTGTGGTCCGTACGGATCAACACTCACGGATCAGAATGCAAGTGAACCGCGGATTAATTACAAAGTTTTATCATAATAATAGTATGTGTGAAATGCATTTTTACTGTCGCTGTTACTTAAAGTAAGCTGATAAATCTCTCTGAAGGGTTGCCCTGAAAAGATACAGGCAACGTAATTTTCACTTCACGTGAATGGTGTATGTTAAAATCCGGTGCTTTTATGGCACCGGTGCCTTAACGAGCGGTATCTGCCGCGGATTTTGGTGCCTTATTTCGGTGCCAATTAAATGTCTGTGCAGCTCTCTAATGCTCCAAACAGACGTTACAGGCAACAGAAGCATGGCTGCAGGTCACCCTAGTAAACACTAACATTACACAGTATTGTTACACAGTATTATATGCAGGCATTCTAGATTTGACTTGGCAGAGGGCAAACAAATTTCATGCTGTCAAAAAAAAGAATAATACGTTTTGACAGGCACAAAGGTGGAATACATCAAATGTTTTATTGTTGTGCTCTTATTAAACATTGATTGCACAGAACTGCTGTAAACTTTTGCTGCTGTTTTTATACAGCTGAGCTAACATAATTTCCCAGAACAAGCCCATTAAAGATATTAAGATGGTGATTATTGATGTGTAGTACTTAAAAGAATAACTGAGGGATTCAGACTACATTATTTGCCATTGACTAGTGTTAGCTGTCAATCAGTACTTGACTTTTATCTAGCTACGTACGCTGGAAAACTACGCTAGGTCAGTATTTTGACTGAAAGATTTTGAGCAGCAAAAATACACTATCCTCTCTGATTTTTTTAAATATCAAAAGACAATAGAGTGGCGTTTCTCTTTCAAAAACCATTGTTTTATCTGAGCGTACAAATGCATGTTCATGAGGTAAATTTAGTAGTTTGGCCAACTCACAAAATACATTTTAACTAGGGCTGTCTGCGTTAACGCGTTAATCGCGATGCAATTAAGGGCCAACGCGATGCGATTAATAATTGTTTTTTAAATCGCATTAATCGCATGCTGGTAGCAGCGGTGGCGGACGGAGTGGGCAGCAGCGGTGGCCGGAGCGGGCAGCAGCAGCTGCAGCAGCCAGCAGCTGGAGCGGTCAATCACGGGGGGACATCCTCAGCAGTGAAACGCAAACGGGGGCTGGAGTATAACCTAGCTAGGTGGAAAGCTAACAATAGCTGGCCACCTGTTCCATCAATCCTGCTTGCAAGTGTCTGCTCATTAGACAACAAACTGGACTACATCCAACTTCAACCAAACTCCCAACGCAATTTCAGAGACTGCTGTGTTTTTGTGAAAACAACCGTGTACCAGACTATCCAGCCTGTTTCTCTGTCGCCGGGTAAGAGTGGAGATGGGCTGTGTTAACACGGACTTGTGCAGAAATGAGCTGCTCATTAACCGGTGATCACTGGACGTCAGTGAGTAATCAACAGTATTTAGGAGTTACTAAACACTATATTGACTCTGGTAAGGATAGGGATTTTTAGTTTTTTATTTAGGTACTTGGAGGAATTGTGCAATAATTTGTTTACAGTAAATAAATAATTACAAATCTTAAAATCAAGTTCATAAAGTAACTTTCTTTGCATTCATTTGATTCCCAATCAAGATACACTGCTAAAAATTGCTTTCGATTGTTAATATCTACTTAAAAACTGTTCTGAAATGCAAAATAATAGAATTTTCATCATGTGATAAAATATGCGATTAACTATAGAACTTCAGCGATTAAAAAAAAATTTGCATTTGACAGCCCTAATTTTAACACAGTCTAGAAACTCTAAAAATGACAAGCTTGCTAACAACATTGTGTCACAAGTTGCAGGGAATTGAGGACCCAAATGCAGAGAGCAGGAGGAAGTTTGTTGCTTGAGGATTTACTTAACCAACAAAAATTAAGGACATACCAAAAGAGCCCAGAAAGTAACAAGCAAAAACTAATTCCAGTACAACAGAACAGGATCTTAAAACTGGAACTCAGACACAAAAGGTAGACTCCATGCACAAACACACCAACAGGAAACACAGAAACAGAATACAATGAACCGACAAGAGACAAAGACAGAACAGAGACTAAATAAACCGGTAACGAGGACTAACAGGGAACAGGTGACACTAGGCTGGGCAAACAGGTGAAACACATAAGACAATTACAAGGGCGGGAAACTAAAGACAGGAAGTAAAACTAGAAAAGACAAGGGAGAAAACAGATTTCAAAATAAAAAAGGAAACAGAACATAACAGACACTCACAATCATGACACATTGATCGTTTTGATTATAAAAAGGTTGTGGTGAGGGGATATTTCATCTGTTTAGGGGGTAACTCAATGGCACACTCTGCCTCAACCTGTGTTTCGCACGGTATCAGATGTCCGTGTAGGTGATCTGTTCTTTTTGTGTGACACAGGCTGTGGTTATTCAGTTTGTTTTCCAGCATTATATCCCAGATTCCCAGTATCAGGTCTGATCCTGACCCAGGGGAGCCTTTGACCACCTAAACAAACTGTTACAACCCACTATGACTTAAAGCCTGTGTGACTTCTCCCTATCTCTCGCTTTTTCTCTCTGGAACACTGTTCTTCTCATTTTTCTCCTGTTTCCATCTCTCTGAACAGTTTTTCTCCTCTTTTCATCAGCCTCCACCTTCATTGCCTTGTTCTAAAATAAACTGACAGACCCCCTTTGTGAAACTTCATCCTCCACAGCACACCGAGAAGTAGACCTCATAAAATAACTAGGGGGTTTGCACTTCAAACAGAGGCAGGGATTAAAAGGCCATGTCTGTTTACTTACAACCCTCTCTGCAGCTCTTTAGATTCCCACCACTTCCTAATTCAATTAGAGAGGCAAGCTGTAGACAAGGCTGTATCTTCAAGAAACAAAAATTTCCCTCCATCCTATTGACTCATGTTGCAGGGTCGTTGGTGGTTTTAAGGGAGTCATGGAGGTCTGTGATGGGAAGGTTTGGCCAAGGTGTGTCTTGAGAGCTCAATTGTGGACGTTTTAAGTCCATAAATTAAGCAAATAACTAGGATAACAGTGATTAAATCGTTACCGGATTCATGAAGGGTTGTGTGTTTGCTCTTTCAAGCACCTGGTGTCTGGTCGGACTTTCCAAGGAATAATCATTTGGTAGATAGAACTTGTTTATATTGGAAAGACAGGCAGGAAAAAGATCCACCTACAGAAACACATAAAAACAGATTATTCACCGGAAAGACTTTAATGTAAAAGTCTAGAATGGATAAGAATGTATTTCTGTTTATAGTACGTTCTGCATACACAGACATATTTACGACTTGCTAACGTTCGGACACTTCAAGTCACTGAGTGGAGAGTTGGACCTGTGAGCGCTAAAAATAATGTGCTTTGACAATTTAACTACCTTGAATTACGGAATTTGGCTGTTTGTTTGATTTTCAGGCACTCCCGTATTATCAAGTGCCAAGTCAGATATATCAGGAGTTTTCCAGTTTCCAGGTTGTAAGTAGAAAAAAACTGTTGACATAAATTGTATCTAAATAAAGGGGCGCCTTAAAGGAGAATTCCGGTCGATTTCAACACATAGCTATGTTGTTTGTGGTCACGAAGTGAGTCAGTAGCGAGAAAAACTAAAATAATCTGTGTTGCCTGCACCGAGTTATGCTCCTGCTACAGTTTGCACCCAGGCGGCTGAAACGGGGCAGGTTTTAAATGTGCTTTTAGCCTCTTAACAAGTTTGAAATGTCATTACAAGTGCCTACCCATGTGAACTGATTCCTTCCAAGTGAACACAGTGAATATGACTGCAGTAGATGTGAAAGAAATGCATAAAAGTTGTGCTAATGCAGCCAGTGCATATACCTCTGTTTATTTCCGGTGTTCTGGTGAAGTCCACACAAGTCAATTGTCAAACTCATACAATCGAATATTGTTAAATGTATTATTTCCACCAAAGAACGATGGTCACGAATTGCCGTGGTTATGTCC
>CM042319.1:0-112500 GCA_023566125.1 Zingel zingel | reverse complement strand
AAAAGTGGATAGACGCGAGGACTCAGCAGAGAGAAATGGGGAGTTGTCGACTTGTGTCAGTTAACAACTGCTTGTTAACAAGTTTACCATGTCACTTAGGTGATGATTACTCTTGCTTTGTTTTGCTTTCTCTTGTCTGTAGTCTTTTGATTAGAATTTACCTATAATCCCTTTGTTGTATTAGTTCTTACTAATACTGTGCAATGACAATGAACTGATTCTGAATTTACAACACAACTGCGGTGTCTGACATAACCACAACACAACCCAGCAAGACTGTGGTTAAATGCATCAAGTGTAGTGTCACTCAATCAAAGTGTCATTCTTTACATTTGTTCTTTGAACCTACAGTACAGGTAAATACAGTAGCCAGGTGCAACAAGTACCTGCAAATTGTGGGATTCATTCTGGGAAAAGTAGAAAATTAAAAATGAAGGTGGATGATGTCAAAGCAGGTTAAGGGACATGGAAAAAGCTAAAAAAAAAAAAAAAGGTAAATGACAAGAATCTACTCCTGGAATACATTCAATATGTTAAATGAATGATACAACACAAGTTTGTTCATCTGATGAGTAACAGCAGCATGTCAAGCCTTTGAGTGAGTGACAGCTTTATTGATAAATCAATCAAACACAATTTTCTTACTCCATACATAGAGTGGCACAGGATTAATATGAAACCTGTGACAGCAGGGTATGCAGCAATTTTCTACTCATAGTCCCATCCGAACTGCATATTTGTGGCTCATCTGTGAAACAAATCATATCATCTATTTAAGAGGATATTTTTGTTGGCATTATGCAGTGTCAGTCAAGCCAATGCTAACCTATTTGGCCGTCCTTGCTGTCAACAGACAGTAAAGTGCAGAGAATTGATAACTTTATAATGTAACAGGCATATGGGAGTTACAGACCTTTGCTGATGTGTATGATGACCAAAAACAACCAGAAGGTCCACCACGAGTCTGTATTTGTAAGTTCTTCCCAGGCTCAATCCAAAGATGTGTGAATCATACACTACTTTGTGTGTGTGTGTGTGTGTGTGTGTGTGTGTGTGTGCATGTATGAGAGAGAGAGAGAGAGAGAGAGAGAGAGAGAGAAAGAGAGTGTGAAAACATGGATTGGTTTTCAGCAGCTCAGCGTTAATTTGACTGATGCTGCTCTGACAATGTGGTACTTGTGGTCTGTGTGTGTGTTTGTGTGTGTGTGTTTGTGTGTGTGTGTGTGTGTGTGTGTGTGTGTGTGTTTGTGTGTGTTGATGGTGGGGGCTATCCTTACTCCCAAATACAAAAAAAACAACTCTCATTGGAAATCTACTTACATGCACTTAAATCATCATTTTGGTTTGTGAGTGATGCTAAAATAACAGACATGGTCACGTATGTACGTGTGTGCACACAAACACACACACACACACACACACACACACACACACACACACACACCAAACTTTGGTTAAGCTCAGTCTGCTGTTATGCTCTCACTGTCATCTGACCCTCTAGTGTCAAAGTACGAGTTTGTGTGCCTTTGTGTGTTCTACTGCTGGTTAACTGTAATTTCATGTCGGTTTTAATCCTGGGGTGTCAATCTTCATTCCTGGATAATTTTGACTGGAAACACATAAAGTCAGCACATAGCTCTGTTAGTAATCACCTTCTCAGTGTGTGTGTGTGTGTGTGTGTGTGTGTGTGTGTGTGTAAATTTGAGGTTGCAAACAGCACAATTTCTCAAAGCAGTAAAACATTTCAGCGACTTTATGTCTGAAATGGATGTCTGGTTGACCACCAACCTTGCTGTCTATCAAGTGCAGTAAAACTTGCCCAGGACATTATAAGTGCTCAAGGCATAATGTAATTATTTAATACTTTTATAAACCAACTGCATAATTATTGATCATAGTAAACCTCTTAAGCTATATCCTGGTAGCTTGTAATGTGTAATGTAATGACTAATTCCTTAACAGACTAGAATTATTACAGCTGTCAAATGAAAAAAACACAAAGATAGGAGGAAGTATTTTTCTATGGTGATATATTGAAAAAGAGAGGAGTGGATACACTAATGTCAAGTGTTTCATGAATAAATGATGACAATTTATTTGTCTCCTTTTTCATAAAAGAGATATGTTGATGATTTTTAATAGTTCGGTGTCATGGCAGTGTGTTCTGCTAAAATCCATCGGATGATGCAAAACATGTCACAGAGGTCTGTTGAGGTGACGCGGCATTTCACTTAATTTTAGCGGATTTTAGCAGACCACGACTACTCCGAGCTCCATGCACTGGCGTCATGGAGGAAAGCAACACATCATTCATCCAAACACATGCCCACACTGCCATGACACAAAGCTGGATTGGAATCAGCAAAATATCCCTTTAAGGTCATAGTATGCTTAAAACAAAGTACTTTATACCAAGAGTCATCCAGCCAAGTCTCAAGGTAAAAGTCTGTTCCAGATTGCCACACTTGAAGGCAAGGCAAAAAAGCTTGCCACCATAGAAAGGGACAAGAAGTGATGAATCATACATGGGGATATGATTTTGGCATTCATAGTGTTGCACTTGGTTGTGCACATGCAAAATGATGAGAGTAGTTGTCTGAACACCACACACCTGGCTAATCGCTTGTTGGATTTTCAATTTCGGAAAGGTACAAAAAACATCCGTCTCAGCCATTCCAGTTCCAGTTTCAAGGAAAGATGGTTTCAGATGCTGTTCGATGATCTGTTGAGTGGCACCTGCTTAGAACTTTAACTACACTATTCTCTCCCAGCATACAGTGAGAAAAATAGGTACTTGAAAACCCTGCTATTTTGCATGTTCTCCCACTTGGAAATCATGGAGGGGTCTGAAATTGTCATCGTGCATGGCACGGAAGGTTCACCTGCTTAAACCAGCACATGTCAAGGCCCGTCTTAAGTTTGCCAATGACCATTTGGATGATCCAGAGGAGTCATGGGAGAAAGTCATGTGGTCAGATGAGACCAAAATAGAACTTTTTGGTCATAATTCCACTAACCGTGTTTGGAGGAAGAAGAATGATGAGTACCATCCCAAGAACACCATCCCTACTGTGAAGCATGGGGGTGGTAGCATCATGCTTTGGGGGTGTTTTTCTGCACATGGGACAGGGCGACTGCACTGTATTAAGGAGAGGATGACCGAGGCCATGTATTGCAAGATTTTGGGGAACAACCTCCTTCCCTCAGTTAGAGCATTGAAGATGGGTCGAGGCTGGGTCTTCCAACATGACAATGACCCGAAGCACACAGCCAGAATAACCAAGGAGTGGCTCTGTAAGAAGCATATCAAGGTTCTGGCGTGGCCTAGCCAGTCTCCAGACCTAAACCCAACAGAGAATCTTTGGAGGGAGCTCAAACTCCGTGTTTCTCAGCGACAGCCCAGAAACCTGACTGATCTAGAGAAGATCTGTGTGGAGGAGTGGGCCAAACTCCCTCCTGCAGTGTGTGCAAACCTGGTGAAAAACTACAGGAAAAGTTTGACCTCTGTAATTGCAAACAAAGGCTACTGTACCAAATATTAACATTGATTTTCTCAGGTGTTCAAATACTTATTTGCAGCTGTATCATACAAATAAATAGTTCAAAAATCATACATTGTGATTTCTGGACTTTTGTTTTTAGATTATGTCTCTCATAGTGGACAGCAACCTACGATGACAATTTCAGACCCCTCCATGATTTCCAAGTGGGAGAACCTGCAAAATAGCAGGGTGTTCAAATACTTATTTTCCTCACTGTATTTATAAAATGCAAGCGTGAGGGAGCAACAACTTTATGAACCAGGGCCTCATGGCTATGTAGTGTGTGATGGTGGTGGTCAGGGGACATAGGTGAGACTGACTGACCACCACTCACCTGCACACACACAAGCTGATTTTGAGCAGAAAAAGCTGTTTTTACACACAATATCTGCAATTGCTAGCAAGCCTCACATGTATCCACAGCACAAAAAAAATAATTGACTTGCAAAAAAAACAATTCCTCCTCACGGTGCATGCAATGCTACCTTAAAGTTATATTTCAAGAACATGTGTACGTTCAAAAGTAGATGTACGACGATGTACGTACATCGTCGTTCAAAACGACTACAAAGTTTTTGTAGTCGTGCAACAGAAAACTCAGATTGGACAGACAGTCTAGCTAGCTGTCTGGATTTACCCTGCAGAGATCTGAGGAGCAGTTAACCATAGTCCTGAGAAATCCACTGGAGTTTAAAATTACAATACAAAGAAAGCAGAAGGCAACGGACATCCGGCCGAAAAGAGTGAAATCCCGCGGAATTTACTGCGGCAAGAGAGCAATCCCGGAAGTGGAATGTCATGGATAGACTACTATGAAATAAATAAACAAGAAATACAGAAGCAAATATGTACATATAACTGTTAACATTAAAAGTATTTTAAGGGATGCTCATCCAACACACTTTTTGTCAAATTCAGCGAATATCTCTTCGCGGTCACCTAGCTCTCTTTTTTCTGTGTGCGTTGGCTGTGTAAATGGAAAACAAACAGAAAGGTGTGCACGAGTCACACAACACTATTCCAGCCAATCAGCAACAGGCGGTGCCAGTTGCTCCTCTAAGAGAGTGATGATGGCGGGGGGAGGAGGGAGGCAGCATGTGCACATGACGGCCGCCAAGGAGTTATCAAAAGATAGCTGAGAAACAGCAAAAAAGGAAAAGGTCTGAAGAATAGAAATAAAAAATAAGTTGTATGACCAGGAAAGGTGGAAGAGCCTTGTTAACATCGGTGAGGCGTTTCAACGCTGCAGAAATCTCCGTGATTTCAAAGGAATGAAAACTGATGAGGGCTCTCGTCGTTATAGACAAGTGAGTAATAGCGTGTGCTTCGCTGATTCACTGTTTGCTTTTTTTTTTAATAAGTCAGATTAACCTTGTCTGTTTGCTATAGAGACAGAGTGCATTTACGTCCTGCCCCCACAGGAGGGGAAAAGAACTCTCCGCTTTCCATTGACTTGTATTGCGTGAATTCCTCCTCGTCAATTTTGTCTGCTAACAAACAACAGAAAAATTCCTAAAGGCTGCTGTGAGGTGATATAAACTACCAACAATGTAAAGAACCCATAACTTAAGTTTTCAAAAGCTGCCGACCCGAAAAACGGAGCTTTTATGAAGACAAAAGTGGATAGACGTGAGGACTCAGCAGAGAGAAATGGGGAGTTGTCGACTTGTGTCAGTCAACAACTGCTTGTTAACAAGTTTACCATTTCACTTAGGTGATAATATACTGCCCCAAAGTGGCCCAAAACATGAGGTAATGCAGGTTTAAATAAGATAAAAAGTTGATGATTACTCTTGCTTTGTTTTGCTTGCTTGCAAGTGAACTTAATAATTCCACTAGTTTGAGCCACCTAATTAAAAGGTTGGGTATAGTTCTGTACCCTCTTGTGAGGCTTGGGAAAGTAACCCTGATGCTTTAAATATTCCCAAAGTTCAGTTAGTGTGGTATGATATCTTTCAAGTGATTTTGAGAAAGTCAAGACACACTTGGTCAGAGTTCCTTTTTAAAGGCTACTGCCGTCAGCCGTCATGTTAGTTATAAAAGGAAATTATACTGAAGTTGCACCCATTCTTTCATCAGGATTAGAGCATCCTGTCTGGCGGTTTTTGAGGGCTTAGTGACAAACCCAATCATTGTGAATATTCCCTCCACCTCTTATTTATTTCCAGTAAAGCACATGAGATGTATGAATTAAGAACATGTTTCCAGTTTTTCTCACATTGAGAAATTGGTTGGGATTAGCCCTGCTGTTCAGGATGTATTGACTGTTCCTTGTCTTAATGGTGACTGGGAGAAGAAGCAGCAGAGTAAGAGAGTTGCTACATGGTTTGTTTGCATTAAGCACAAAGACAGAGATAAAGAGTAATGACAATATCTTGTTCAATTAGGTGTCATTTTTAATTTACTGAATGCTGTGGTTAGCATGTTGGGTAGACTATACCAGTGCATGTACTGTATATTTAATCTGGTCTGAACGCACCTTAACAAGTTAAATTGTCCATTCGCAGTCATTCAAATCCTGTATAACAAATTATTAATGGCAATTGATGTATCTCCTATAAAATGTTTGTGACAACTTTTGTATTTATAATTAGTATAATTTCACTTTAGTTTTTGAACACCACTGTTACATTTTAGTCAACATTGTAGTCAACATTACAATTGACATCTTAACATATATCCCATAGTGATGATACATGTTTTAATTAAAAAATAAAAGGATTAAGCCAAAAGAGGTAATAGAAATCATAAAATAAAATAAATTTAAAAAAAAACATGGATTAAATGTACAGTTTTACAATAAGCACCATGCTCTCATCTGGTAGCAATATATTGCATGTATTTTCACCACATATTTTTTTCATATTTTTCCACCCTGTCAATGATTGGTTGAGAGAGATTTTTTTCATATGATGCCACTTTTGCCAACTCCGTGCTCCACTCCTGGAAAGAGGGCTCACTTGGGTTCTTTTTCTACCCAATCTTTCCATAGAAGGGAATGTTTATTAATACATTACTTTGGGTTAGTCCAAATACAAGATTGAGAATTATGATAGACATTTATATTAAAAGCTTTAGAAAACTTCATCCACACATTACAGAGGTTGGATATGATAGGGTGAAAATTTTAATTTGGAGGGTAGACAGAGCATTTATAGGGGTAAGTGGGGAGAACAATCTCTGTTCAATCTCAAACCAGGGAGGGGCTCTCTCAGGTATGTTTGTGACAACTTAAATCTATCACTATCACTTAACAGTAATCCTTTCTTTTGCTTTAAGAAAATAAAATTGAAGACCCAATATGAAAATGACTCATTCAAATTCATCGCACATTTATTCTGAAGAACCCAGACAGCCACCTGCTACGTCTATATTTACGTTTTGTTTTATTATGCTAGCCGTTATTACCTTATGGATGTATTGTATCATGTTGGCTGCTCAGCGCACTTCCTGTCCCTAACTCATGATGATTGGAAGGTCCCTTGCTAGTACAACTGACAGTAAGGGGTGATTTATTTTTTCTAATTTCAGGATTGCTATTGGCTTTGTGTGTGTTTGTGTGTGTGTGCATGCATCCTGAACTTGGCTCTCCTATTTACTGACTCACTGAGACAAATGACAAATGACTAGACTTGTCAGCCCAGAGCTTTGAGAGGTGTCTTGGAGTCTGGTTCCTGTTCATCTTCCCGAGGTGAAAATGGAGATTCCACGATCTTGCTATATTCTTCTCTTTCACAAATACAGTAAACATGATTGGGAAGGAGCCTACTTTGCCTTCTTTTCCTCTCATGCCTTGCTCAACGTGTCTGTGCTCATCTTATACCTTATAGTGATGTCAATAATGGACACCACAGCACCTTTGATCAACACAAGTTCTGAGACGCAAACGTTGCCTGACCGTTGAATAAATTTCTTCGTCTTGACCACAGTGCAATTGAGTTTCCAGCACTCCGAAGCCACCAAAGGCTACACATTTTGTTGGTGTTTCGTTTCATCTCTGTAGCAGCCTTGCATATTTTGGCTTCATCCTTCCTGGTATCTCTCGTCATCATTGCCAGCATCGGGTATGTATTTGAGTAGAGCAGAAGGCCTGTAACATGCCTCTTCCAGGCATCCAGGCTCCATGCACAACTGTAAGCCAATGGCAACCCCTGCCATTGCCTTAGACATTTTTCAATTGTCCAGTAATTTGGTTTAACACATTTAATATAATGTCATTCCCATCAGCCTCAGCTGTACTTTGTGTTAATTGTTAATTAGCTAATGTTAGCAGGCTGTCCAAGGATGTGGAAACAATGTTGGATGTCTGAAAAGGACTCCTGTTAGACACATGGCACAAGGTGACTAAAACTGTGTTCTGTTTTTTTAAATTCAAATGAAATGTGCTATAGAAATTAAATTGCTCATGTGAGGGAACAAGATAAATGTCACCAACATAGAGCTGAAGGGACTCAGTCTGAGGGTCTCAGTGGAATGTGTTGCTGAACATGAGGCAGTACGATGGAATCTCTTTCCCAACATTTAGCGTAAATACCTTGGCATACCAAGGTTGACCAAGGCAGTTTGTTTGGCAGGGGGATGAGTATTTGTATGTGTGTGTGTGTGTGTGTGTGTGTGTGTGAGAGAGAGAGATATACACTACAAGCAAAGAAACAGGGAGACTGCCATTACAATGTGTCATATCAAGGATGTCCAGTTAGATGCTCATAATAACTTAGTGTGACATTTTCTGACTACATCCAGGAACATAAACTAGTGTGATTCCCTCAACACACACATCTACACACACCAAACCAGACTGAGGGGAAAGCTGAGTGGTTCATTCATGAGGAGGTCCTGGGGGAGATAGGTTGTATCCCGCTTCCTTATAAAGAAGGGTTTATAGAGTGACCTGCAGCCTGTCTCACTCTCCCCTGACAGCACATGACCTGATCTACATGTTGTGTCTGTCTCTGTGCCTCAATTTTAAAAATCAGACACAAAAACCCATAACTTGAAATGTTGTTGTTACGAATGTGTAGAAAAAGCTTGCTTTTTCTAAGCATACCTGATTGGATAATAATTTGTATAACTGACAATTTTGAGTTTAACTATTTTGAACTGCTGTTTCCTTGCAGGTGCTGACAAATTTTTCACCAGCATTAGTGATATGTGACAGGGAGCAGGGAATAATGCATGGAGCTTGAGAAAAAAACAAAGTGAACTCGAAACATCAGCCAATGTAGTTGTAGTGAAGTACCTAATCTTGGTTTAAGGACGAGAAGATTAAGATGTGAAATAGGATTCAAGTTAACCTTTCCTGTGTCTAAATTTTCAATTTACCGTTTTACATTTCAGTCAAACACCATCAACAATATCAGCACATTTTCTTTCTTTACCGTGCAAACTGGGTAGTCCTGATTTTTTTATGTAAAACAGATTAAGTTACAGAAAAAGGTATATGACAAGCAATTCTGACAAATAAAGTATAGTTGCAATTAAAGTAGCTCAACAAATATAGGCAAGTGCATCAAGCTGAGTACATTACACACATAGAGACAATGAGGTCTTGTCTAGCCAGTGAGCAATGCTGATAACGATTGAAAGCTTTGCGGAGATGAGGCCAACTTCTTGTTTATTTCACTACTGCCAACTTCTCGTATGACAAATGTTCTGCAATAACTTAAGTAATAAGTATTTCTGAGAGAAATGCAGGAATGTTAAAACTCTTCAGCCACTACTATACTATGACTGATTGTGACTCATGAGCAAGTCAATTAGTCTAGTCATTGTACTGTACATTTCTCTGTAATGAGTCCTATATTCTAAATTGCAACAACACAAACAATACAGCATGTGTGTTCTCAATGCTCTGTAAAACATTGAGAGTGATAGAAATGTGTATAAACATGTGTATTATGTTCATCATTTCATTGTTTATGACCAAGTATCTTGAAATTTGGCTCAGTGCTAATTGGCTCAGTGCTAATTGGAACCAACATCACCAACTTTATCATGTAATTTTATCATTGTTGACCTGGAAGATGGCGCCTGTGTTTGGCTATGTGTCGGTCACCTCTCTACTCTCTCATACATTTGTAATCTTCCTTGTGATTTTCCTTGTGTCAACCCTATCAACTACCAGTTATGTTTCTTCAATCATACAGTACGATCGGGCCGCGTTGCTCCGCATTAAGGCACATATGCAGGACCTTTGTATTACCCGGGACAGATTTTCTGAGTTTTTCCCTCCAAAACTGGAGTGCCACGCGTTATCGCCGGAATACCTGTTGCTTACCCGGCGTCGCAGCAGGAGAAGGAAGCGGGGATCCAGGGCTGGGGTCCAAGTTTGGAGGAGAAAGTGTCGATCCCGTGGATCCAGAGCTCCTGGGAGTGAGCGGTGCCTGAGGCCGGTTCCAGTCTGCGAGTCAGATCGGGACGCGGTCTGTGCGTCATCGACCGTGTGGAGCACCTCCGACCGGATCTTCCCCACTCGGCCTGCTTGCCATCATGCGCCCCGCCAGCGTGTCCTGGTTACCTGTCGGACGGATCATGCCATCCAGCATGTCCCAGGCCAGCCCTTGTCACGCACGCGCTCTACTAGGATTGCACTTCTAAATGCGCGCTCCATTGCGAGCAAGGCTTTTACCCTGAACGACCATTTCACTAAGGAGAACTTGGATTTCCTGTTCGTTATGGAGACGTGGCAGCGGGAGAATGAGCACTTTCACCTTAAAGAACTATGCCCCACGGACTGCTCCGTGTTTGGGACTCCTCGGCTTGCGCGCCGTGGAGGTGGACTTGCGCTGGTCTTTCTGGATTCTTTCTGATGCAGTTTGATGGACACCGCTTCGTCCAACTCCTTTGAGCTGCAGATGTGTAAGGTTGGGAAAATACATCCCTTTTATTGTGTTTTAGTTTACCGACCTCCTGGTCCCGCACATACATTTATTGATGATTTCTCTGAGTTTTTAACGTCTATCATCAAACTAGATCGCGTTTTAGTCCTTGGGGACTTTAATCTGCATATTGACGACCCCTGTTGTTCGACTGCAGCAGAACTGTTGACTGTTATGGATTCTTTTAATTTTGTACAGCATGTTTCTGGTCCCACGCATAAAAAAGGCCACACGTTAGATTTGGTTTTCTCTTATGGCCTAAACATTGATAAACAGTGTTGAAGAATTTCAAACTAGTGACCATTGTTGTATTTCTTTTAATTTATCACTTACCATGATGCCTACTGTCTGTAATGTTGTGACACAAAAACGCATCATTAGTGAGACAACACCTAGTGATTTCTCTGCCTCTTTTGACTCTCGCTCCTTTGTTGAATGTGATGATGTTGATTCATTTGTGCAAAGTTTCAATAACCACTGTCTGTCGGTTTTGGATATGGTAGCGCCTGATAAAAAGATTTCGGGGTCACAGAAAAAGGCCCTCCCATGGATAAATGATATAATTTGTAGTTTTAGGAGAAAATGTCGGAAGAGCGTCTGTGGAAAGCCACTAAATTAGAGGTACACAGACTCCATTTAAAAGACATGATGCTGGATCTGAATGAATTGATAAAGCAGGATCACACAGCTTATTTTTCTAACCTTGTGTCAGGAAATAAGAAAAACCCAAAAGTCTTGTTTGACACCATTGAAAATCTTACTGCACCTTCGGCTCCTCTTGTGCCTGTGTACACGCATGAGGACTGTAACAACTTTTTGTCATTTTTTTTTAACAAAGTACATGACATTAGGGCCAGTCTTAATTCTCCACGCATTAGTGTTTGTTCTACTGAGTTTTCACCGGTGTCGTCTTGGTCGTCCTTCACTCCTGTTAGCCTACAGGATGTGAAGACCATAACAGGAAATATGAAACCGTCTTCGAGCCCCACTGACATTGTCCCAACAACTTTATTGTTGAATATGTTTGACATTGTCGGTCCCTGTGTGGAAAAAATAATTAATCTGTCACTTAGATCTGGCTCAGTTCCCAGCTACTTCAAACACGCTGTGGTTAACCCGATCCTTAAAAAGCCGAATCTTGATCCTTCAGAACCTAAAAACTACAGGCCCATATCTAAACTTCCATTTATCTCCAAAATTTTGGAAAAAGTAGTGGCATGCCAGCTGATCTCCTTTATGGAGCAGCAACACTTGTTTGATACTTTTCAGTCTGGTTTTGCAAAATTACACTCCACTGAAACAGCCCTTATCAAAGTCTCTAGTGATGTGATGATGGCAGCAGACTCTGGCCATTACACTTTACTTGTACTTCTTGATTTGACTTCTGCTTTTGACACTGTGGATCACAGTATACTGATCAATCGGCTTCATAATGAGATGGGACTATCAGGATCTGTCCTTCAGTGGTTCTCTTCCTATATTCATGACAGAACCTTTAATGTTGCTGTAAACAATGTACAGTCTGATGTGACCAATTTGTTCTGTGGAGTGGCACAAGGGTCAGTTTTGGGTCCTATTTTGTTTTTACTGTACATTTTGCCACTTGGTCAAATTATTGGTTGTTTCAAGGATGTATCATATCATCTCTATGCCGACGATGTCCAGTTGTATTGTTCTTTTAATGATGCTGAGTTCCATCGTTTGTCTCTGTTCCTAGAGTGTGTGTCCTCCATCAAAGACTGGCTGGCCAGAAACTACCTGCAGATAAATACAAACAAGACTGAAACGCTGATCTTTGCTCCAGACCATAAGATCCCGCTGATCAAACAGCACCTTGGCTCTTTGGGCCCCTCTGTCAAATCCAGCCTCAGAAACCTGGGGGTTGTGTTTGACCAGGCCATGTCTTTGGAGACACTCAAAACAGCTCATCCGAAATTGCTTTTATCATCTTAGGAACATCTCTAAAATTCGAAAAATGTTGTCAAAGAAGGATCTGGAAATGATAATTCATGCTTTTATATCAACAAGACTTGACTACTGCAACTCTGTTTTTACCTAAATAAGTCTGCTCTGAACAAACTGCAAATTGTTCAAAATTCTGCTGCTAGACTTTTAACAGGTGCCCCTCGAAGGTCTCATATCACTCCAGTCTTGTCGGCTCTCCATTGGCTCCCTGTAAAATTCAGGATTGATTTTAAGATCTTAGTGCTGACTTTTAGAGCCTTAAACGGTCAGGCCCCACAGTACATTCTGGATCTTTTGAAGCCGTATTCCTCTGGCCGGTCTCTTCGGTCCTCTAGCCAGAACCTGCTTGTAGTCCCTAAGACTCGTTATAAGTCCCGTGGGGACCTGTCTTTTCAGTCTGTTGCTCCCAGACTGTGGAACGCCCTGCCCCTGTCCATGCGTCTGGCAGACTCTGTTGTCTCTTTCAAAAAGGATCTGAAAACATGTTTATTTAGGAAAGCCTTTGGTTGATGAGTTTTCACTATTGTAAATTTTTATTTTTCATATGTATACAATTTTATATTGTTTGTTTTATCTATTCTTTTGTACAGCACTTTGTGATTTTATCTGTGAAAAGCGCTTTATAAATAAATTTTACTTACTTACTTACTTACAGCAAAATGGTCTCTGTTATTTTAAAATCTGATGATAACACATCATTTGGTAAACATGTTAATTTCAGCATGTGATGAATATTAGATAATCTTTGCAGAAGAAGCAAATCAATTACTGGGATTACTTGAACAACAGTAAATCAGAATAAACAAGACTTAAGGCAGAAACATGGTCCACCCAAGTATGCTCAAGCAGGCGCTTCAAGCTAAAAGAGATCGATTTCACGCATTGTTGCGTTCTGGAATGTGTCACCTGAAAATCGTAACACAATGCAAGTGCAAGCTGCAGTCTGGGCGTTGCTGCTAGGTGCGCTATAGTATGAAACAACAAGAGATAGCTGACCTCTTTTGTTTGGGTACACTTCTGCTCAAAATGACCATGGCTGACCAGTTTGCTGAAGCTCTACCTGAACATGTCCGTATGCTACGGCATATTTATGACACTTTGTCACCTCTTCAATTAGAAACACATCCCATTGTCTATGTTTTCTTTTTTTCTTCCTTCTTCTGTGAAGAAAGCTTTATTTACTACTGTGGTCATGGAAAAGCTCTGATTAGCTATATAATGCCCCTTCGAGGACTGTCATCTGCTACCGGTGAGTAAGATAGCACGTTCATTATGATGAGCATTTGTGCCAGCTGGGCAAGGTATTGTCATTTACCTTTGCAGACATGCTGGGACTATTTTTCCGCTCTAACAGCCATGCTAGCAGCTCTTTGAGGCTGTACTTAGGCTCAGCAGTGCTTTGAACTATATACTAGCATCAGCACGCTTACATGCTCACAATGACTAGGCTAACAGGCTGATATTTAGCAGGTTATGTATGTCATATTCACTATCTTAGTTTAGTATTAAAGACAAAACTTTGTCTTTATGAATGCTAAACTATGGGAACTGATGGGAATTCCATTACTTCTGCAGGGTATTAACCAAAGTAGTGTACAATGACAACCTGATGATGGCGCTAAATAAGAAGGGTCATGGATAACCTACGTGATTACAATTTATTCTGAGGTTGTACCAAATATCATGACTTCCATCCAGTTATTGCTTAGACAGAGCAACATTGCCATCCCTAGAGCCATTCTGCTGGTGTGGCTAAGATGTAGACAAGTGGTTGAGCTTCACAATTCATGAAATCTCCACTTGAGGTTCACTTTCTTGTTCTGGAGCTTTCAACTCTTTCACACAATCTTAATCAACAGAGAAGTTGTCATAAAACTGCAGATATTCAAACTTTTTATTGTTCTGAGCACTTTTATGAATTTCAGTGGTCCTGTAATTGCTGTGTATCTAATCTTATTTACTAGTAGATTATCTTTGATGAGGCTGTTTCTGATTGAAATCAGTATATTGCCAATTTTAGAGTGCATTTTATTTTGACAAAGTTATTGTGTTGTAGACAACATTTGAAAACGTTTGCTTCTTTTGTTAAATGCAGAAAGACCTGTTTTTAAGTAAAGTGTTTATTTTTTTTAAAGGTTTTGAATTGGTGTAGGTAAGAACTTGTTTTATGACTAACACCATTATCGAGCCTTGACGGTGGTGCTAGAGGTACTGTGTTTGCCCCAAAATCTCCATCTGTGTGTCAAAAGTGACCATTTGGTTCTATGCTGAAAAACAAAAACAAACAACAAACAAAAGAGAGCTTATGAAGAAAGTGTCATAGCATCCTTGGTGCGAGTTCGCCCTCTAATGAGAAATAGTTTAACACCAGTCCACTGCAGCCTGCAGTCATTTAAGCTTACTTATCAAAGTCACTCTGACTCATTACAGCGAGCAGAGACATGATGACTGATCAGCACGTGTTTGTGTCTACGTCAGTGTGTGAGTGGTCAGATGAAAGGGGCTGCTGTGACCGGGACACACTCATTACAGAACGACCTGAAATTGTGTGTGTGAGATGCTGGGTCACTGGGTCAAGGTCTAAGTCCTGTCCCAACAACACAGCGTCTGTGTCCTCCACCTTCAATAAATAGAGACAGTCATTCATACATACCGCCCATCCATCAGAGCTCTCAACATATCACCAAAGAAAGCGAGAGAGAGAGAGAGAGAGAGAGAAAGAGAGAGAGACAGCTTGTTATTGAACCAGACTTAGACACGTCAATGAAGAAATGCAGTAAGACTCCCTGTGATTATGGTTTAGTTTTATTCAAAAGATATTTTTGGGGGAATCAGAAACTCACAACTGCTGTGAAAAGGTGGCTGTAAAAAAGTTTCCTGCTTAAAGGGGTGATAGATTAGTTGAATAACCACAGTTTGGAGGATAAATTAGACATACATAGAACCTCAAAATCCCATTGACACCTCTTTCCTCTGCAAATCTCAGAATTTTTAACTGCCTCTGAAAACGGGCAAATCTCAACAAAGCTCATAGTTGACATCAACTATGTGGCTGTACCTTATTTGGCTCTGGTCTCTATCTTTGTCACGCCCCAACATTTACATAGGCTACACCACTGATCTGAGATCAGGTAGTCTTCTGAATAGGTCGCACAGATCTCAGAAATTGTATACATTGTTCATCTGCTATTTTATCACTAAATTCCCTTCTGAGACTTTTATATGCGAGAAATCAACTATGTAGAGGTAAAAAATGGGCCATTTTACGAAAATTGATGGCTAATTGCAAATTTTGTCCGACTGTGTGCCGGAATTCAGCGGCCGGTGCTGCCTGGGTTGCTGCCTCGCCGCCCGGCCTGTCCTCCTTCACAGACCTCGGCCTGCTGTGAGCTAGATGGAACTCCGTCACAGCCAGCAGCCGGCAGTGCTCCATACTCACGCAAAGTCACCGTTTCTGGGCTACTGGACTACCAAACGCAGCTACCCTGACAGAGCTCCAGGGCCTGCAGCTCTCTGCTCTCTCTCCCCTCTTCCTGCTAAATGGCCGGTGTGTGTGAGTGACAGCGCGGTCAGCGAGCTTGTTACGCCACAGGTTCCAGTTAATCTTATAATGGATATGTGTGTTGAGTTATTTAAACAAACGATCGTGGAAATAAACGCCTCTTGTCTGCAAGTGAGTTGGATGGAGCTCTATCAATGAGAGCTAGCTTGCCTCCTCCTAACAAGACCTCTGAAATTCACAAAAATGCATTAAATTGAAATCGGACAAAAGTGTTAGCTTTGTAAGACCTTAGGATAGCTGTGATATACATGCTGTGATGAAATTCAAACTGTAAATATACGATAGTCATGCCGGCCGCCCACCGGGGGCTCCGCCGAGCCCCGAGCCCCGGTAGTCCAGCAACCCAGAAACAGTGACTTTCACTGGGTAAGGAGACCAGTAGGCTGCCGCTTTCTTGTCAGACTGTGTGGAGCTCCTGAAGTCCGACACATCTCACCAAATTTGCAATTAGCCATCGATTTTCGTAAAACAGCCCATACTTGAGCTTTATATAGTTGATTTCTCGCATAAAAATGTATAGCATTGCAGTGTCTGAAATATGAGTCCTGCTGTCTCGTCTCCAATGTATGTGTATGTGGTTTGCTCAACCAATCAGTGCGCGCAGCTCATCTAAATATTCATGAGTATACCATATTCGGAAGAAAAGCTCTTGTCAATTTTCAGCCCAACCAATGTCCAACGTCTGAGGTCTGTGATCCTCTGCTAACCAGAGGAGTTGGTCTGAGCAGGAGAATACACAGCTGGATGTAATGGACTTTAAACATTGCGGGTGCTTCTCCCTGAATTATAGAAAACAACCTTCTGTCCGCTCTAACTTTACCTGCAATCACTAATTTTTAATATCCATATATCACACAGCTGTCATTAACCTGTATTTATGTTGATTTTGTCAGGACGTCAGGATTATAAAATGATGATTTGCAGCGGCACAGCAGCAAGCTGTAAATAACAGTGGAACTGATATCCTGTCTGGGCCAGGCATTTTTTTCTTTCTTTTTCAATGCTCATTTTCAGGTTCATAATTGTATTTAGAAGTTATATCAGAATGGGTTTACATGGTTTAATTTTCAAAAAACACCATATTTTTGTTGGACTGCACATTGCTGCAGCTCCTCTTTTCACCCCATGTGTTGAGATCTCTGTTTGAGCTACAGAGTGAGACATCTCATTTTTGTTCCATCTTTGTTGGGAGTCGCACATGCTCAGTACCTTGGTAAGGACTTCTAGCCAGTCAGAAGCAGAGTATGAGGGCGTGCCCTGACAGTACCTAGGTAAGGACTACTAGCCAGTCAGAAGCATTTTATGAGGGCGTGCCATGCTAGCAGCTAGGCAAGTATTATAACGTGTCTTACAAAGTGACGTACGTTTGTCTCTGAAGTAATGACTGGACTACAATAGAGCTGTTTGGAGCAGTTTGTGAACAGTATTTTCTGTTGGAGATGGTAAGTCCTTTTGGGGTGGACTTTGGGCTTTTTCACTTTGTAAACCTATAACCTGCACAAAAAAGATATACAACACAATAAAGGAAAGGGAAAAAGCCAACAATCATAATATGAGCACTTTAAGTGTGTGTGCAAACATTTAATTTATTAAATGTTTGCACACACACTATTAATTTAATTAATTTAATAAATTAATTTAATTTATTTTGTTTACATTGGCACACTATCACTATTTACAATACGGGAAACTTGAAATCATGGCCTGTTTCCTGGTAACATGTTCATTACAAGGCCCTCTCCATTCTTAGCTGAGTTGCCATGATTAAGGAAAGTAATAAAATGCATGCCAATCAAGACACTATTTCCTTTATCTATTCCCCCCACTTCTATTTCTTACTCAGTGTCTCTGTCAGGTAGAACTTTGGATCACTCTAATTATATCACACAAACAAATGACTTACTGTGTGACTCACACACACTTTAATTACTTTTACAGAAGTCCCGAAGGTCGATGAGCTCGCAAACCCCACACTGTGTATATCTTAGAGATGATAGCGATGACTCTTTTCTAATTTCGGATGAAGTCAGTGTAATATGTCGGGCTGTTATATGTCAGGTTATCACCATTAACAAGGCTGGAAGACACTATGATCCTATCATGCCGCTTCTAAATCACTGCATGGGAGTCAAGGGAGGAGTTGGAGAGGAATGGGCTGACTCAACCCCAAAGACAATTAAAGGTTGGAGAATGAAAGTGAAATCGAAAAAAATACTGTCATCTGAAAGTGTGTGTGTGTGTGTGTGTGTAAAAATTGTTCACCTCCCTTTAACATCTAGCCAATTTAAGTATATTTAGCTTGTAAGGCAATGTAGAGAATGTAAGGGAAATGTGAACAATTCTATTGCTCAGGAGCGTATGCAACAAGTTAAAAAGGGGCATCACCAAAGCCGGTAGGATACATGAGAACCATGAACATATGTACAAAATTCCATGGCAATCGTTTCAACAGTGAAGATATTTCAGACTCAACCAAAGTGGTGGACTGACTGACCGACTCACATAGCCATGCTGCTAGCATGGCTAAAAGATATTCAGCGATAGTCCACTGCACACATTGTCCAATGACAAGATGTCAAAAGACAGATGTTTATTTTTATTTTTTTAAATGTAATAAAATAAAATGTCTGATTTAATTTAGAATAAAGTAGTTGTGTGTTTACCATCAACCATTTATCATCCTATGAGGTTAAGTAATTATGTGGTTAAATTCATGCTACAGCAGCTCTCAGTAGTCTCGCATCAGTCAAAACCTCTGTCTTCAGCATGTACAGATCAACATTTAACGAAAGCCACATGCAGTAACCACATTAGCCCAATTTTAAAATGTTTGTGCTGGTTACAGTGCAGATTTAAGTTAAGTCAAATGCTGCTGTCTAACATCAAATTTATCTTGGTCCATTATGAGAAACAAAAGGTATCCAACATGTTTGTTAGACCTCAAGGATACACACTGCTTTTGGTGAGTACCACTAAAGGTAAACTCCACAAGCCACCTTATAAGTTAAGATTTTGATTCATAATCATTAAATTCTGACTGTCTCTACCTATAGTTGCATGTCAAACAAGAATGTCTAGCAGCTGATATAACATGACATTCTTCTTATCTGTGAACAACCAGTTTAAAATTGTATTTTTCAAAGGTTTACCCTCTTTCAACCTAAAAAGTTTCAACAAGTTATATACTAATATCCAACAAAATATGATCAGGTGGTGTGCTATCATGTCAGTGATGGCCTCATTTGCTTTCACTAATTATATTATATCTAAAAGGCTCTAGGCACCATCTACTGTATTAAACCCATGGATAGACTATAGCTGAAATAATATTTGCACACAACCACACACAAAGGTGCTCACATCAACATGCACAGCAGATACACACTCTGCTGCAAGCAGGCAACTCATAGTTCAATAACCTAATGTTTGTCATGGCTGTCTGCTTAGATTAGACAGAGACTTGATCCACCTGGGACGTAACAGTAAAGTTACACACAGACACACACATGCTCACACACAGTCATATCTTAGCAGAGGTGGCAAGGATTGCATGCAACTCATGACAGATGATTTTAAATGAACCTCATAAATATCTCTGTGCTCGTCCCTGCGCACAGATACCCAGAGCCTGACAAGGTGAAACGTATTGAAAGTGAGGGAGATTGAGAAAGACGGAGAAAAGGAGAGAAAGACAACCATTCCGAGTTTAAACTGATCATATTATGCACATGTCGCACATGCTCAGTACCTAGGTAAGGACTACTAGCCAGTCATAAGCAGAGTATGAGGGCGTGCCCTGACAGTACGTTGGTAAGGACTACTGGCCAGTCAGAAGCAGCGTATGAGGGCGTGCCATGCTAGCAGCTAGGCGAGCATTATAACGTGTGTTCCAAAGTGACCACATTTGTCTCTGAAGTAATGGTTGGACTACAATAGAGCTGTTTGGAGCAGTTTGTGAACAGTGTTTTCTGTTTGAGATGGTCCCTTTGGGGTGGACTTTTTCACTTTGTAAACCTATAACATGCATAAAAAAGATAAACAACACAATAAAGGTAAGGGGGAAAGCCACAAAGCATAATATGAGCACATTAAGTGTGTGTGCATTTGTATAACTCCAGGATTCCCACTTTAAATCAGGTCTTACTAAAACAGCCTTATTTCTGCCACATTCAACCACCGCTGGACTCCCAGGTTATCACAATAACAATAAATCCCTTCACTCTCTGGCTGTACAGACTGCTGTGTGTGTGGGCGTGTGTGTGTGTTTGTGTGTAAGTGATATAGTGTATCTGGCTTTGGAAACTCATTTGGAGTTTTCCAATGCTGTCCACTGGAGGGAGGAGACATGGGCTTGCCACAGCAACAAGTCATTCGGAGGCTGGTGCCAGTTAACTCTCAGATCAAAGAGACTGTGACTCCCTCCCACTGTGCATGCATGTCCTAAGCATTGATCATCTACTGTCAGATGTCCATTGGGCCTCATCAAACTGACAAGCTGCCGTGATCAGAAACCATGCTATAGGCACACCAGGTGCTGAATGATTTGTAAAAGATTAAAGTGCAGGTCTTGTTGGTGGTCATTTTAGACATACTTTTGTAACAAGCGGAATCAGTAATGTGTCTTCTTACACAATTAGAATCAGAAAGATTCATGCAGTTAGACAGTGTTAAGATCCTCCCAGGGTTGTTCTTTTTCCCACGCATAGGAGTCAGTTGGGCCAAAGTTCCCTTCAAAGTGAACTAAGCTAATGTTCTGTAAAAGCTCACATTTAGTAATGAGATATTAACGTCAGCATGCTAACTTGCTCACAGTGACAAAGCTAACATGCCGATGTTAAGCAGGTTTAATCAGTAGGTGATTAAAGGGGGGTTAAGGGAAGCCATCCGCCTTATTAGCAAAATTACCAAAATTCATGCCTCTTGTTAACCTGCAATCCCCCTTTCCATCCCTAAGTAGCAGAGAGAGTGCAGGGGAATAAGGGTTGTTTAGTTGGATATGTTAGCATAGTCTGCCTGACTTAATCCTTTATTTTACTGAGGTTTGGGGAAGTTAAAATCAATGGCCCCGGTTCCGCCCTTCTGTCAGTTTCATCAGTTTTTTTAGCCATTTAGATACACCAATATTCCAAATGACTGGAAGATCTTAACCACCTGTTGGTTAATAACTATTTTACTGTCTAAAAAGAACACTGAGAAGCACCTAGCTCCAGTGAGCAGCATGACGCCCTAGAAAGACTTCCATAAAGACATCATCCACTCCTGGCTGTATATTCAAGAGACAGGACAAAGCCATTCTAGACTCCCCTCTCCTGTCAGTGCGTCATGGCTGTAAGTGCCCTGCTTTTGAAAGAAATGAGAGAAGCTGATTTGATTGGACATGATTGATAACCCTGTCACATCCACCAGTAATATATTGTGCCTGATTTATTCCCTTCCAAAACAGCACCTCTGCTGTGCCAACATATTTTGTCATTACTGATCAAAAGTCTGTTGGACATTGTCAACTTTTCTGGCACCTGATGCACAGCATTAATTCTAGTTATGTTTTGCATTCCATCTTTCCTGTTTCTAATAGTGATAAGAAGACCATTTCTTTAAGTAACACCTTCTGTGTCGTTTGCCCAACCCTGGCGGTCACGAACAACTCTTTTGGTTCATCCCTAGCTTGTTAATTATCTCACAACGCCTGGCAGGGGTATAGATTGTGTTTCTTCACAAGTAGGCTACTTGATTCCAAGTACAGAACTGTAATGATGATGATGTGAGTATATGAGTTTGCATGTTTGTTGAAATCTGTGTCTATATGTACACACGTGTTTCTGTTGGGTCAGTGGAAGCCGCCAAATCTAGTTTAAGAATCAGTGTTCATTGTTCCGTCTGGAGCCAGTTAGATAACCTGAATACAGCACAGACACAATGTTTTGATACAGAGAAGCTCTGTCCTTTTAGTGTCAATGATGAGATTCCTGAAGAATGTGCGCACACACACACACACACACACACACAAAGGCACATGATTATAAATTCCTCATAACTGTCACTAAATCATACTAATGCTGTCACGCATCAAACCCCTTTGTCCTGTTACACCCACCCACCCACACACACATATAAATGTGCTGTTGGCGTAGGTAATGATGATGTTATTTGATAGAGTTCTGATCTGTGTTTGCCACACGCAAGCGTCCATGGTCCAAATCGTGTAATGTATCAAACATGTGTCCACAGAGAAGAAGGCACTAACACACACACACACACAAGCACAGACACACACACACACACACACACACACACACACACACACACACAGACACAGACACAGACACACACACACACACACAGACACAGACACACACACACACACACACACACACACACACACACACACACACACACACACACACACACACACACACACACACACACACACAAGTACCACAGTCCGAAGCATAGATGATATCAATCACTTCATTGGCATTCTTACACTGTAACATACTCTCCCAGAATAAAACTGTATGTGCGGCTGACCACAGATCCTGTTGGCCAAAGACTCAAGAGGAATGTGACAATATCCCAGGGAAATACATTCAGGTCTGAAACACATTGCCAGCAACCAACACTAATTAACCTTCATATTATGTTGCGGGTCAATTTGACCCATTTCTGTCTTTGAGTTGTCTGAAATACTGGTTGAAATCGGCTTTCCTCTCTGAAATCCTTTGACTTTTTCCTAATTTAGGGATACAACCTTAGTTGTACAATGTGGACACACATACACACTTACCGAGTGTCTTATTTGGGATATTTTTCACATTAAAGAAACACAAACATGAAAATTATTTACAGTAGTAGTAGATGATGGACTTATTTCCATTCTGATTCTCCTTGATCTCAGTGCAGCCTTTGATACCATCTCTCACCATCTTCTCCTGGAAAGTTTAGCCAATATCGGAGTGCAGTGTTCACCTGTGGTTCACCTCCTATCTCTCTGGAAGGACACAGTATGTACAAATGCTGAGTTGCAAGTCTGAGTGTAGTGCTGTGACAAGAAGGTTGCCCCAGGGGTCTGTGTTGGGCCCTCTGTTGTTCATTATCTACCTCCTCCACTTGGAACTATCCTCAGGAAACATGGTGTTCAATTTCACTGCTATACTGACGACACCCAGCTCTACTTATCTACAAAACCCACTGCCACTCTTGCGCCAGCTGTAATCACTGTCTGCCTCCATGACATAAACTTGTGGATGAAACAAAACTACCTGAAGCTGAATAACAGTAAGACTGAACTGGAGTGGTTGGCCCCAAATCAGCTCTTGCTAAGATGGAACCTCACCCTTTCTTTATATGGCAGCACCATCCCTTGCTCCAACCAGGTCAAGAACCTTGGTGTCATACTGGACAATACACTCTCATTTAGTGCACACATAAACAGTATGTCTTTTTGTCATCTAAGGGACATTGCACAGCTTCACCCAGCGCTCACCCAGCTGAATGCAGAAGTCCTTGTCAATGCATATGTGACATCCTGCCTTGACTACTGTAATTCCATTTTGTCTGGAATCCCTAATAAACTAATCCACCGGCTCCAACTCATTCAGAATTCTGCGGCGAGGATTATAACATGCTCCAAATCCACTGGCCATGTAACACCATTGCTTATGCAACTGCACTGGCTTCCAGTTGCCTACAGAATATGTTTAAAAGTCCTGCTCTTGGCATACAAGGCCCTACACAATTATATCCCCACCTACCTCACTGACCTCCTGGACATTCACACCCTTGCCCACTCACTGAGATCGTCCTCAGCAGGCCTAGTGCATGCCCCTAGTGTGAACCTCAGCACCCTGGGAGAGAGGGCTTTCAGCTACACCGCCCCCAAGCTGTGGAATTCACCGCCAGACCACATCAGACACCGTGACTCATTTACTGACTTTAAAAACAGACTTAAAATATATCTCTTCAAGATGGCTTATGGAATGACTGACTGACTTTCTTTCTTTTTTTTCATAAGTTGACTATAATTTACTTCATAAATGTATTATTATTACTAGTAGTAGTATTAGTAGTTAAATACTGTCTAGTAAGAGTAACTCTAGTATCTAGTCTGGTAACATTTGTAACAATTATAAGTCTTTTACTTCTTGTACTCAAACTTTACGGATGTGCTACTTACCATTTTCATTGTTCATATGTTTATTATCATTTTATTTTGGCTTTTTTGTTTCTTGAGCACTTCATAACTTTGGTTTTTAAGAGCAGATTATCAGTAAATGTCATTGTGTGGCATCGATAGAGAGAAAAACATTATCTGATGTTGAATACTGCTGTGATTACACAATCTGACACCAACACACCCTCAAAAACACACATATTTCGGCACATATCCGGGTAATCATGTACACACAGATACAAGCATTCACCCCAAGAAAATTGCAACTGTTTGTCTCACGTCAGAGGTGCTTATGCTGGCATGATTGGTGCCGGCAGAGTCGCAGGCCCTTATTGCTGTTTCTTCACCCAATAAAACCAAAATCTGTTGACATGGATCAGGACTTAAGTGCCCCAACGGTATGTATACAGACATACTATATACAGTATACATGGAGTGGAGACCAGAGTAGTTTCTGTTGTAAAAGTATTTCAACATGTGGACAGACCATAGTTCAGTAGTAACTAAAGTAAATATAGGCAACATATTAGTGCTTATTGATGTTGATTTTTGACTTCATCATTACTTTATTCAACAAAAATGTCCTCAACCTATATCCGCAAACATTTTGAGTTATTGAAAGTGTTTGGTAGGTGTTTTCTTGGGAAAAAAAGGACAGAAAGTGATGTATTTCATCCATGTTTGTGTGTTTGAACGGTAGAGACAGTGGGCAGCGTCAGACACCATATTGAACGTTCATCAACACAAAATACAAAGAAAGAGATCCCACAATATTAGATTTAGAGACTCTCCTCCCCCAAAAAAACAACTTCATAAGTCGTTTGTACAATCAGCAATTACGACCCATGTTTACGGTTTATTTTATTTTTTATTTAGCTTCAGTAAAGCTCTAAGCAGTGACAGCATGAGTGCCTGCCCTCCACGTGACACAACCAACTTAGCTCTGCTGTTCTTTGTAGAGCTTTCTGTTCTAGACATTTCATAGTGTGAGAGCTGGCAACTGTTTTTCTATCATCATGTCATTCTATCTGGCATGCTTCATTGTTGACCCTTGTGAATCTGAACACTGCTGTTGGATGATAAGATAAGATGTACCTTTAACAGAAATAAATAATAAGAGGTACAAAGACTACACTACAAATATCTGTGTATTAACAGTTGTATGTCTGTATATTTTAACAGAAATTGTCCATACAACAAGATTCACAGTTGTTTATTTACATTTTAAATTGCGTAATCTGTGCTTACGACAACTTTAGGCGGCCTTGGAGGCGAAAGCGCCACAATTTTATTTTATCTGTCTGCATTTCAGCGGTAAGTAATTGGATTGGCAAGCGTCAAAACATAAAAAAAAGGCTTCAAAAAAGCCAGACGGGTAAAAAAAAAGCTTTAATTAATTAAAGAACAAATTTCTTTTCAGAGCTTTACTAACTGAGCAGCTTTGCCTGAGACAATTTCAAATAACAGAAAACGTTCTGTATTTTTACTGTAGCTACACACACACAATTTCTCGGGTAATGAGCTGCAAGAACTTTTTCTGTTATTTTATGGATGTATTTCTCAGAGAGTATACACCATAACGTTGTAGCCTATAATATGTGCATTATGATATGGGATGCAACACAATGCCAACACATTTCAAAGGAAATACTCCCTTCATGGCTGGTGGTTGTCATGTCTTCACGTCATCTCGTCATCAGACTGAGTGACACCATGACACACATGCACACACACATACCAGCTCTTGCAGCTATTGCCAGCCGGACATCTGAGGAGGTTCTGATGGCCGCTGGCCTGTCTTGGTTTCCCATGGTTCAGTGTGTTTTTACGAGCAACTGGAAGCCATTATGAAGATGAGGTTGCCGAGCAGAGCAGAGCAATCCTCTCTCAGTGATGACAGGCCTCTCAGTCTGGGTCCCCTTCCCTCCCAACCTAAATTAAACACACATTCTCTGTACACAGTGATATGCACATGTGTTCACACAAAAAACATGCACAGTGCCACCTTACCATGCAAACACTCTGTCCATCACATGTTCTGTAAACAGATCTACAGCATCCAAGAATGTTTCACACATGACTTAAACAATCACGTTTAATTTACATATATGGAGAGGAAATGGATTTCCTGCAAAAGTTATTTGTTTTAAATAAGGTTGGTAGTAAAGCTTCCAGCATTTGCAATTAAATTGAATACTTGAAAGTTTGAGTTTTAAAGTCAGTAATTTACATTATTCATGTAAATATTAATAGTGTAAATATTTCAGTTAATCCAACTTTAAACCACAACAGACTTTCATTAATTACATTTACTGTATTACAGTAACAAACATAATCAGTTCAATTCAATTCATTTATAGTAAAAAATCATAACAGAAGTTATCTCAGGACACTGATAACATATAGGTCTAGACCACACTTTATAATTTACAGAAACCAGTGGTTGAATGTAACTTAGAACATTTACTCAAATACTGTACTTGAAATTTGAGGTACTTGTACTTGAGTCTTTTCTTTCATGCCACTTTCTACTTCTACTCTGCTACATTTCACAGAGAAATATTGTACTTTAGCTTTAGTTACTAGTTACTTTACTTACTTAAGTAAGATTTTCAGTGCAGGATTTTTACTTGTAACAGAGTAATTTTACAGTGTGGTATGAGTACTTTTACTTAAGTAAAGGATCTGAATACTTCTTCCACCACTGACAGAAACCCAACAATTCCTCCCAACCAGCTCAAAATCAACACACAATACAAACTAAACTGTCTGTGTTAGATACACAGCATCCAAGAACTTATATTCAAACCCAAACAGAGCTGAAAGTGCCACTGATAACAGCTAGCAGCTCTGTGAGGCTTTAGTTTTAGTAATGTTGTAGTTTTGCAGGCATTTGGTCAGTAAGCAAAGCCTTGGACAAATCAAAATTTGGCCTGATGATGTTGCCACATTAAAACTACCGGTAATCACAAAGTTGTTGTAGACGAGCTATCCACATTGTACAGTACTGTATGTAGGACCTGGGTGAACGGAAAGCTGCTCTTGTAGTGCTCAAAGAGGTATGATATGTGCATTTATTTACATATCTGATGCTGTCCTACAGACAGATTAATCTGATTATTTTCTTTGCACTTTTTTAACTCTCAAAACCAAGCAATTATTTAGGCCGTTTTAAAGGCATCTAGCCTCTGGGTGGGATTGTCCCACTGCTCAACATAAATCTAGTTCTTCATAATGTCCTATATACTTGGAAAACTTTATGGCTGTCCAAAATGCACTCTACCTAACTCTGATGGGTTACCGGGCTGTAGCGATGCCCAACAAAGCTGGAGAGAAAAAGACAACTCACAGCAGAACTCTCAGTGTTTCTTCTGCCATCCATAACATCAGTATACATCTAAGAACAACTGAAGTTATTTTGGCTGCTGAAGATGGTTACATTATTACATATAGCACTGGACAGTGGGTTCATGTTCCATACATGCCAAACTCATAACTGATATATGGACCATGGACAAAAGGCTGAATATCTGCGGTGTTTGAATTATCCTTTACATTATAAGCTCTTACCGGCTAAAAAACTCACTGCATTAGCATTTAAAAAAACATGCGGTTTCAAACTAGGATTCCAGAGAAACTTTACAAAAATACATGACCAAATGTTAGTTGCTACATAACTTCACCGGCCTGAAAAGGCTTACAGGGTATGTGTATCCCTTCAAGAAATCCCAATAATGTTTTTTAAGAGCCACACATTTTTTTTTAATTCAGGCTACTATTAAAATATGTTTGCCATTATATAATTTGTGTTTGTTTTTTCAGAACTGTGTTCAGTGTAGTCAGATTAGAAAACCACAAATAAAACTCACCACAAGAATAACTAGAAGACGTGACTAATGTCAAGAAGGCCTTGCAAACGGTGGTTTGTTTGACAAATAATACATTGATTGATTGTTGATTGAAATGGATCTGCTTCAAATATTTAATTTAATCAATTCAGTTGAAATGCTTTGTGTAAAGAAAATGTTATTATGTAAATTATGGTATTGAGGACCTGATATATGACCTAAACTCTGAAGGCTTGGTTATATTCGAGTGCGACAAGGTGGCTTGGTTCTCCGTATATGGTGCGCGTGCTACAAGCATGCACGGAGACTTCTATGCTTAACACATTGTTCGTTGCAGTATTCTCCAAAACACCAGGGGGTGTACAAACAAAATAATCTGTGAATAAGCAAGAAGTAGTAGAGAGGAAGAGAGCTTAAGTAAAGGAAAGCGGCTGAGTGGTAACAGTAGTAAATAAATATATGATGAACATGAAATTAAGAGACTGCTAGCTGGTCACGTGATGCCGGCTGGTCACATGATGCTGGCTGGTCACGTGACGCCGGCTGGCTACGAGCTCCATGACACTGAGCGGAAGTTGCTAGTTGTTTAAGCCGCTACAATGCTTTGTGGCGCTGGCTACAGGCCTCTGTTGTATCAGCGGTAGTTGGTGGTTCAGTTATCTGAAAATAGGTGACTTTGAGCCGGGTACAGTTCACCGCGAGCTGTTTGTCATTTCAGCCGACATTACGGTTAAATTTACTCTACAAAATATGAGTGTTTTGCTGCGACGAAAGTTAAAGGGTAACTACTATTTTTTTCAACTTGGACCCTATTTTCCTATGTTTTTGTGTCTAAGAGACAATCTTTGACATTGTTCCAGTATTAAAGGAGAGCGCTGCAGTCGGCAGCGGCGAAACAAGCTACAATGTAAGGGTAGCACTTTATAATAACTATCCATAATTCATCATTTATTAAGCACTAGTTAACTATTAGTTAATGGTTTGTTCATCATTACTTATTTATTGTTCATACATAGTTCATCATGAGTAAAGCATTTGTTCACACAGTTATAAATGGTTTGTTAATAGTAAACCAGCCTATTAGTTAATGGTTTGTTCATCATTATTAATTAAATGTTCTTAACATAATTCATCATCAGTAAAGCATTCGTCCACACAGTTATAAATGGTTTGTTCATAGTAAATAAGCCTATCTTGAAAAATATGTTTGTAAGTAGATGATTTATACTTGATAGATAATGAAACAACCATTTGTAAATGAAGTCATTTTACCATTATTAACTAGGTACTCAGGAACGTAAAAGGTCGTTTAAAACTAGGAAGTTAATGATTAACAGACTATCTACAACTACATTTGTTCATGCCTTAAATAAAATGTTATGCTTTAGAAAAAGGCCTAAACTAATAACTGGGGTGTTAATACATCTGTTACAAATACTTACCAATAATGTAATTCTGGAGTTACTGCTGGTTATGTTAAGTATATTGTGTGAGCCCATCTAAAGTGAGCACTTTCTATGCTTTACAAAGCATTTATAAATGAGTTGCAAAGGCTAACAGAACCTGGACACACACATGTATTGTTCTATTTGGACATGCCTTCAGAAATATGCCTACGGATAGTTAGTGTGTTAATGCATCTTTAACAAGCACTTACCAACACATCAACTCATGATTAACTCATGAGTTACTACTCATTAGTTGACTACATGGCGTGAGCCCATCTAAAGTGAGGACTTGCTATGCTTTACAAAGCATTTATAAATGAGTTGCAAAGGCTAGCAGATACAAAGAGACACAAGTAAAAAAAAGTATTTGTAAGCCTTATTATGATGTAGTAAGAATGTACATTTATGAAATAGGTCATAGTAGTGTTATGTAGTTGATATCAGTGTGAATTTGGACCAGAACCAGAAGAAAACTAGATTGTTAAGAGCCAGAATATTGAACATCAATAAAGAGACTAGCAAACCAGGACACCGTTTGAGAAGTGTATTAATATACACAGAAACATGGCATACATACAGATAAACACAGGTATGAAAAATAACAACTAAAATAATAAAGTGTGCACATAACAGAAACCCTTTTCAGTTCTATGAACTCAACTGTTCTTTGATGACAAGAGTTCAGAGATGTTCAACGTTGGCGCCCATATGAGTTTGGTTTCTGTTTCTCCTACCACCATGAAGAAGGAATCCAGAGCAATCCGTCTAAGTTCAGAGTCTCGATCCTGTAGCTCACCACCCAGCCAACTGAACTGGGGATCTCTCAACCCTGAACGTCTCTGGGATCTGAAGAGTCTATGTGATCCAATATCCCTCTCTGGACCGGACCTCTCCTGTGTAGCGTTTCTCAGAATCCACCTCCTCCACCTGTAGATAAGGCCAAATCATTTCTCTCAATTACTATTCAGTAATAAAATCAATTGCTTAGGTTACAATGAACATAAAATCAGGTAATATTTTAGTTAATCCATATTGAAATATCTAAATCTCTATTCAGTTGTAAAACCGTTCTTAAATGTCTTCTCTTAGGTATCAAAAGTATATAAATCCCTTTCAGGTATTATTATAAGCAATAATAGGCAATTAATAGGCATTCTTTATACAAAAAATACATTTCTAATTTAAGTTTTATGGAACCTACCTTAGTAACATTAACACTATCCTAAATAAAATTGCATAAATTGCATGTAAACATCTCTCAAATTGTATTATTTTCGCATAACTTAAGCTAGAGTGTTGTAATCTAGAGGCATTAAGACATGCGTGCTTATTTATCCCTCCATGTACTTTTAACAGTAGAAAGAATGCACACAAAATTAGCTTCTTAAAGTTAGCTACTTCACCATAAACTCCAGTTAAACAATTAAACTCACAATTTGTACTAACATTCATTCAACAAAATACCCACAGCTATTAATAGTGTTGAAAAGCAACATTACTTTCCATAACCAATAGATAGAATCATTAGCCTTTTCACAGGCAATATGCAGTAGTCCGCTAGCCTTTTGTGGCTAATTGCCCTATTAGCATATGAATACAGCACCTTAGCTAACCCGTTAGCTTTGCACTATTAGCACCGATTAGCATGGATGCTAGCGAACTCAAGGCCTAGTGCTTAGGAATGACTCACCTAACAAAATTCACTGCCTTTAACTACATCTCTATTCACAACAAGGCATAGCCAGTATTAGATAATATTTAGTATGTAGAATTGATTTAATTCACTAAATGTCGTTTTTTTCTCTTACCGAGTGAATAACTACAGCCTCTTACATTCCGATGCAGGCGCCAAAAGGGACGTGAGGAAACAGATGTAAATTTAGCGACCTAACGTAACCTAGTTGATAGCTGATTGGTCAGCTCACGGATCCAAGTTCACCCATTGGCTTATTTATAAGTAAATCATAACATTTTATTTAAGGCATGAACAAATGTAGTTGTAGATAGTCTGTTAATCATTAACTTCCTAGTTTTAAATGACCTTTTACGATCCTGAGTACCTAGTTAATAATGGTAAAATGACTTCATTTACAAATGGTTAATGCATAATTTAGGAATTATTAAAAAAATAAACTTATAAACAGTTAAGTGACCTTACTTACTATGGACAAACCATTTACTAACTGTATTTACAAATGCTGTACTGATTAGAATGAATGTAGGAACTATGACTTACAAATGATAAACAATGAAATTACTAATAGTTTGTAAATAGTTTATAAAGGGAACAAATATTTAATTCACCAATGTTTTTTGCAATACTTATTAAGTGTCAAACTTCTATTCATAAACATCATTTCCGAGAGCCTTATTTACTATGAACAAACCATTTATGAGTGTGTATACAAATGCTTTATTTATGAGAATTAACATAGGAGCAATGCTTTACAAATGAAGAACAAAGCATTTAGCAATAGTTAGCAACTGGTTCAAAATGGGAAAATTATTTCATTTACAAATGGTTGTTTCATTATCTATCAAGTATAAATCATCTACTTACAAACATATTTTTCAAGATAGGCTTATTTACTATGAACAAACCATTTATAACTGTGTGAACAAATGCTTTACTCATGATGAACTATGTATGAACAATAAATAAGTAATGATGAATAAACCATTAACTAATAGTTAACCAGTGCTTAATAAATGATGAATTATGGATAGTTATTATAAAGTGCTACCAATGTAAGTTAATAGGGCAATTGTCAAGCTTGTATTTACCTTCACAAAAGTGCTTGTTTTGCCACTGACAGGCACAGATGAATATTCTAAGTGATTGACAACACGCCGGGAACACAACGGTTATCATAAACCTAGCTTAATACAGTAAAAGGCCAATATCAGCCCCATCCTGTATGTCAGCAATATATACCGCCCCAGTACTGTTGATATCTTTCAAAAGCAGATGTCTCTTATATTTTAAAGCGATCCGATTTGTTCTGCCAGAGAAGAGGTAAGTCTTGGCTTCCTGTGAGACTCTGAGAGAGGCCTTGTCGAAGACGTCTGGCTGTGATTAAGCGACGGGAGAAGAGGTGAGACAGAGAGTTGGCTGACGAATGTGGAATGTGTTTCAATCCATCACACTGATGAACAGGTCGAAACAACAACGTGGCATTCCGGAGGAGAGGAAGAGAGGAGAGGGGAGGAAGTGACAGGACAAAAGGAGAGGAAAGAAGAGGGGATGAGAAGAGAGGAGAGGAGAAGGGAGGAGTGAAGAGGAAATTAGATGAGGAGAGGGAAGGAAGCACAAGGACAAGAGGAGGGGAAAGAAGAGGGGATGAGAGGAGATAAAAGAAGTGGGGGACGGTGACGTATGAGGGGATGAGAGAAGAGAAGATAAAAGAAGACAAAGGAAGAGAAGAGAGAGGGGCATAGAGAAGATTAGAGGACAGAAGACAGACAAAGGAAAAGGGGGGACTGAGGAGAATGGAGGAAAATGAAGAAGAGAAGATAAAAGGGCAGGACAAAAGGAGACAAAACAACAGGAAAGAATAGGGGATGAGAGAACAGAGAAGACGAGAGGAAAGAAGACAAGAGAGGAAATTAGAGAAAGTAGAAAAGGAAATGAGATGAAAAGATGGCAACATGGGATGAGAAGGAAAAAAATAGTGGAAATAAGAGGACAGAAGAAAGGAGGAGAGAAAAGAAGAGAAGACATACGTGGGAAAGAGGGGAAAAGGGAGGGGAAAAGAAAAGAAAGGAGGTAAGGACAAGAAGAGACAAAAAGAGAAATGGTAGAAGAGGAAAAAGGAAAATTAAGAGGATAAGGGAAAAGGACAAGAAGAGAGATGACAAGGAAGGAAATGAAAGCAATGAGGAGTGAGGGGGAAAGTGGGAAACGGGAAGACGAAAAGAAAGCAAAATAGAGAGAAAGAGGACATGGGCGGAAAAGTTGTGAGTGAAGGAAAGAAGAGGAGAAGAGGAGATTAAAAAACAAGAGGAGTAGGAATGATTAAAGACAGAAGGGTGAGAAAAAAGAGAAGATGTGATAGGAAAAGAGGGAAAGTTGAGGATGAGGGAGGGAAATGATGAAGAGCAGATGAAACGAGAGAAGAGGAAAGGGCAGAAAGAGAGAAGATGAAACAAAAGGAAAAGGATGGAGGAGAGGTGGAAATGATGGGATAGGAGAGGAGCGAAGAAGAGGAACTGTAAGGAGACGAAGCGGCAGGACAAGAAGAAAGAAAAAAAGAGGAAAAGCAGAGGAGAGGGGAAGTGACAAGTAGGAAGGAGAGGAAATAAAAAGAGAGGAGAAAATAGGACAAAATATGGGAGGTCCCTTTATTGGACCATTTTCAGAGATGATTCACAATCACAGACATCAAAAACAAAAAACAAGACAAAGAAAAACCTAAACAAAATTTAAAAAAAACAACAACAAAACCTATCAAACAAATATGTGCTTTTCCCTATCAAAAACTAACCACCAACTCTCCATCCTCCCCCACAGGGGAAGATGGAAGGAGAGGAAATAAGGAGACAGGAGAGGAGAAGAGATTAGAGGAGGAAAGGACAGAACAACAGGAGATTAAGGAGAAGGGCTGAGAGGAGATAAAAGAAGGAGAGAAAAGATGAGTTGAGGGATGGAGAGGGGATGAAGCGGAAGAGGAGAGGAGAGGAAAGAAGAGATGAAGAGAAGAAAAGACAAGAGGAACGAAGAGGGGAGGAGAGGGGATAAATATGAGTGACAAGAGGAGACGAAGAGAAAATAGGCGGAAGAGGAGAAAAGAAGAAGAATACATACTCTTTTTTATTCCTTTAATCCTAGTCTCGCAATGCCAGACCTTCCTCCACAGCACTGTGAAGGAGGGTCTGGCTAGTCCATACAGCATTCCTGGATGAGAGAAAAACTTGCTCTGGTTTATTGGCATTTATTTCAAACAATCACAATCGTCTTGGGCAGCGCTACGCGCCGAACAGAGCCACAGTGCCTCTGCTAAATAGCCTCGGGAAGGAACTTGTTTTGCTGGAACGTGTACGTTAAAAAGTAGTTTTAGTTGTGCAACAGAAAACTCAGATTGGACAGATAGTCTAGCTAGCTGTCTGGATTTACCCTGCAGAGATCTGAGGAGCAGTTAACCATAGTCCTCATGAATCCACCTGAGTTTAGAACGCCAACACAAAGAAAGGGGAAGGGGAGGGACATCCGGTGGAATTTCCAACGGAACCTGAACAATCCCAGAAGTGAAACGTTGTCTCCAAAAATCCAGCGCACTTTGCACACAGCTGTATGGCAGCGTGGAAACCTTGATTCATTTTTTTCATCTTTCATGGTAAGCTCTGGTTTTCACGCAGCTGTTCTAGTTCTACACACAAAGGTTTGTGTATGAACAAAGCTGTAAATGTCTTGGTAAGAGTTTGATAATGGTGGAAGAACAGAATCAGAAAGGGCTTTATTGCCAAGTATGTCTTTTGCACATACAAGGAATTTGTCATGGTGTTGTTGGTGCATGTCACATATTCTCAGATATAAGAAGGATAAAAAGAATATAAACAATATAAGTATAAACATATACACACAGTATGTATTAATAATGATAAAATAAATGTAAATAAATAATAAAATAAGTTAAACAGTAGTAAAAAGGAACGCTACAGCAGAGTAGGTGCAGTGGCATGAGGAGCCAGAGCCAGGGTGTGGAGAGAGTCGGGGAGGGGGGGGGGGGGGGGGGGTCCGGGCCTTGTTAATAAGGCTAGTGGCGGAGGGGAAAAAACTGTTCATGTGGCGTGAGGTTTTGGTCCTGATGGATCTCAGCCTCCTGCCAGAGGGGAGTGGCTCAAAGAGTTTGTGTCCGGGGTGGGAGGGGTCGGCCACAATCTTTCCAGCACGCTTCAGAGTCCTGGTGGCGTAAAGGTCCTGGAGCGGCGACAGATTGCAGCCAATCGCCTTTCATGCAGACCGAATGATCATCAGAGTTCAAGATCTGGACTAAAGATCACACGATTATTAAAATCACCTGAACAATCCCGGAAATTAAACGTTGCCGATATACACTACTTTAAAGCTTTAATGCGTAACTTTTTTATATTAATGAACGTCCGTTACATTCAAGCCATTGTCAAATCAGTTGGTACAAAGCTAATTAAGACTATCAGCTCCACACAACTCTCTTTGGATTTCTCAGTATGACTATGTTCAGAAGATTGTGGCGTCTGGTGACTTTCGCACGCAGAAACTTCAGTGAAGATAATGACTTCTTCTGAAGAGTCCATCATGCTTTTTTAATCCTCTGTGTCCTCCTTGGCTACAAGCAACTGTGTGGAGGAGGGGGGGCATCACGGAAGGCTTGTATCATGTGGATGCTCCGACAGGGTTGTTGTCATTACTTAGAATTCGATAGAAACTACGCACTATATACCTTTAATCCTGAAGGCTTGGGGTTGACACTGTATTTAGTCCGTAGCCTACGGGGAGTTGAACCGGCGATCCTCCACTTCCCAAGCCAAGTGGCCCTGGTCTGCTGCCCCGGTAAAGATAGGATGAAGATAAAGACAACAGGACAAAGAAAAATAAGAAAAGGGATTAAAAACATTATAAAAGGATTGGAGATTTTATATAAATCTTACAAAAGTAAACTCTGCACACTGCTCTTTCTTTCTGCCTCTCAGTCGTTGTTCAAACAAACACCATCACTGCTGCTGCCTCCAGTTGTCCTGCTGGGCTAATACATGTTGAGGTCTTCCAGACCTCTCATATATCCTGCCCTAAACAGGCAATGGGCACTACACCACACACACAACATTTGTATTACCCCCCCCCCCCCCCCCCCTCCCCCCCACACACGCACACACACACACACACACACACACACACACACACACACACACAAACACACACACACACACATACACAGACTCAGAGTGAGTTTTATAAGCGCCGTGTAAAGAAGATAAGGCATTCCAGGCTGAAAAGCAGGAGTGAGGAGACGAGGGGGAGGAGAGTTCAGGAGATTGTGCTGTATGCTAATAAAGATGTTTGGGAGCAGCAAGCATTCATGTCTCGTGATGGATTATGCAGGAATGTTCAGCTATTCTGGTTTAAGAAAGCAAATAGAATCTGCTCCATGATGAATAATCAGCATGCAGACATCATATGTTCCCTCTAAACCACCTCTGCGATGTTTCAGCTGTCCTGAAAGTCTGCAGTGCCTAAACTCTATGACTTGAATGTCCAAGGCCTGTGGACTGACTGTGTGTATCATTACTGCAGTGATGACTGTCAGCAAATTACTTACACATAAAGAATAGTTCAGATTTTTATTTTTAATACAAATTGAATGTTTGCACAGTTAAGTGATATGCAGAAACCTCATCAGATTTCAGTAGAAAGCTGCATTAATCAATGTATACATATTACAACTGGATCAAAAAACTATGTGAAATGTGAAAGATGTCACTCATATTAGCTCACCACAAATAATGATCACCCAACTCTGCAGTTCCTCTGCGTTCGACAGTGTTGCAGAGTATGTCAGCTCAGTCCTCACCATTCTCATCAAACTCCCATCAACCACTTTTCAAGCAGTGGCCGGCAGCTGTTTTCAGTGGGAAAAAAGCTCTGATAAATCAACGGTACGCTACCTGGCCAGCACAAGCAACAAGACAAAGTTAGCAGCTAGGTGGTGAATAAAGTTGAACATGTAGAGGTTGTAGAGCTTGACATTTTTCTCTGGAGTCGGGACCAAAACAGAGCGAAAAGGAGTGTGAATATAAAATGACACAACTCCAAATGAATATAATGTTGTTCTGTGCTGGATCTGTAAATACTTCTAATCAATACAGCTTTAAAGCTGCAAAATAGATATTCATTTTGTCTATGCAACAACCTTCGATTAAAAAGTTATTTGCATGGAAGCAACCCTGCGACACAATGGGCCCTATCTTGTACCCGGCGTAGCGCAAAGCACGACCCAAGTGTCTTTGCTAGTTTAAGACCGACGCAGTTGTCAATTTTCCGTTCAGCGCCAACGTCATTGAAATAGCAAATGCATCTACGCCCATCCATGGGCGTGCTGGTCTTACAGGGAGGTGTGTTCAGGACTGGCAAAAACCTGGTCTAAAGTCAATGACACTGCATTTCATTGTTATTTTAATAGCGCATTAGTAAAATGCTCCTAGGCTTGTGCACAGCACGTGCACACTATGCTTGTTACACACACAGGGAAGCGCAGCAGCACACACACATGCAGAAGATTAAAAATTAAGATATTACAATGTGAAATAGTATTATATATCAGTTTCTTCTCCTGAAAATCTCTCCTTCCTGCTCAGCAAATGTGCCATCATAATAGCAATGTGTCAAGGTGCGAAGGGAATGGGAGATGCCACTCTCTTTATTGCATGTTATGCCCAAAACACACCTATGATTAATTAAAACACTAAGTACAACCCTTGTGAACCATGCACCGGGACCCTTTTTTCCGCCATCTAACTAGCAAAAGTGGATTCGTACACGCCCTAAACGTACCTGCACCATACGCTTCACGGCGTGCGCTTGGATCGTTAAAATACGGCCCCATGTGTGTTTCCTTTTAACCCTTTTCATGTGCATTTTCAATTTGTGCATGAGAGAACAGATTGCAAAAATATGAAAACAGTTCCCATTTCACAAAAACATTTTTATGCTTAGCTGGTGTAAAAATTGGTGTATCTATGAAAACAAAATTTAATTAAGCATGTAACCCATTGGCCCACTTAAGACACAAAAAACTGCAATTTGAGGATACTGTAACCTTCCTCAAATGTTTACATGAAACAAACAGAAATTACATTTTTCTGTCATGTTTTCTACCTTGTTTTCCACAGTTTAAGGTTTGACTGCTGCTGTTGCAGGGTCTTCTTCTGCTTCAGCTTACTAAACAGGCCTATTCTGGTGTGTTCTTCTGTTCCAACTGGCTGAATGTGTACCTTAACAAGCAGATAGATGTTTGTATTTGTAGTCCCGAACTGCATACTACAAAAATCTAACCATGGTCTAAGCTACCATGAGCTAATTTTAGCTAACGTTAGCTAGCATGTCAAACGGGGCTAGTCAGTCTTTCAACGGCTCTGGAGCTGTAAATCAGCACATAGGAGAATGTAAAGTCGCACGTCAAATATAAAATAGCAAGGTGACCAGTAAAACTACAGCAGACAACTACCCTTGCCTAATTAAAAAAAAAAAAACTTACTTTAAGATGCTTCTTCAGGTTGGAGGTGGAGTAATTTGGATGCTGAAAGGAGGTTGGTTGCTGGCAAGCAGAGGTTGTACTCAGCAGTTATATTTTGTTCTTTCTTTAATATGAAATGCTGTTTGAATTTCCAAGATAGAAACGCATTCCTGCTCTGGCTCTGTTGTGCCGGTTCCGGCTCCCTCTCTACCTCTATCAGTGATCACGCAAATAGCTCACTTTTTTGTTTTCATATTGGGGCTTCTGGGAAATGCATGGAGTTGCCTTAATTTATGCAGAGTGTAATGTAATCTGTTGATTTCAACAATGTAACTGTATTCTAAATACCAACTATTTAAATTGTAACTGTAACGGAATACAGTTACTCATAATTTGTATTCTGAATACGTAACGCTGGTACATGTTTTCCGTTACTCCCCAACACTGGTCGTGCAACAGAAAACTCAGATTGGACAGATAGTCTAGCTAGCTCTCGATTTTCCCTGCAGAGATCTGAAGAGCAGTTAACCATAGTACTCATAAATCGATGGGAATTTAGAACAGCAACACAAAGAAAGAGGAAAGTGAGGGACATTCGGCTGAAAATAAGGGACATCCGGCGAATCTTCCTGGCAGCACCAGAGCAGTCCCGTAAATTAATTGTCGTCGATATAGACTAAACTGCCAGCGATTATCACGGTGGAGGCACTACAACCTTCACTCAGTGTAACAAACTCACTCAACAGTGTGCCAGCAACTGTAACATTGTGTAGCTTAACCTTCCTCAGTGTGACAAATTGTCCACTTCAATCTGAGATCATTCAGATATAGATATTTAGGTTAGGTGACTCAGAAACAGTAGACAATGCTTTTCCAGCTGACCATTCATGTAATCATTATTTAACCTTGCTTTTGCCAAAATTACAACAAAATAGTCCAGGACTTTCGCCTGATAAGGGAAATACCTACAACATATACAGCAGTACAATACGTAAAATAGAAAAAGGTGTAAGAGACAACTTATCGTTGTGTCCGTATGTTTTTCAGGCACTGAGAAGCAGATGGGAAGAAAGGATAGACAATGAGATGAAATAAAAGACAAAAACAAGTGATGAAAGGATGGATGTTGGACAGTATCATGAAAAACACTGCGTGTCATGGTCCCAAAGCGTGGTGAATTTAACCCAGCAGGGAAACCATACATTGGCTTCGGTTTGACTATGAAGCAAAAGAGCCAGATGTTGCAAACGAAACATCAAGTTAGAGACAAAAACAAACTACTGTGCAGATTTAAGGGTTTGTGGGGCTGAAATTAAGAGTTTTTAAATATTTTTTTAACTGGAAGACTAATGTGCGCGTGTGTGGACATGTTGAAAACCAATGTACGACCTCTTCAGGGCCACACACACACTCAGACCTTGACTTTCCTCAGACAAAACTGAGTACTGTGTATGTGTTTGTATGTATATGTTTGTGACGTGACATTCGGAGCCCATTAAGCTTGTCATCACATCCCATTAATCTATCTGCATCCGTGTGATCCTTTCTCTCCGCAGCATGACCTACTGTCACCATGGATCGAGCTGCGTGATTGGACGGAGACCAGGAAGCCCTCAGAAAGGTTATTAGCATAACGATGTTCGTGGGAACATTTTAAAATGAGCGTGGTGTCGTGAGATCTGCAAAACCTCACTGGAACCAGTTTCCGCCCATTCGCACGAGTGTTCCCAGTTAGTCTCTGTGATTTGTTATTCATCCTGGGTCTCTGCTGCCTTCAGTGATGACAAGAGAGGCCACTTTAGGGATAAATAATCCAAGATGACTAGAACTGCACACACACACACGCACACACACACACACACACACACACACACACACAGAGATGTGTACCTTGATCACTTTTGGGGACATTACATAAATTTACATCCATTTCCTGGAGACTTAGCCTAACCATAACCTTAACACCACTGAATTTTTCCCAATTGGCGACACAAAGCTCCCATCTCCAATTTACTGTAACAAGTTATCTCACTAAAACGATACACTTAAAAACATAGAAGTAATCGATCACTCGAAATATTTGACATTGACAATGTAAATAATTTATTCAGTTTAACCTGTATTTTTTTTTTAACTCAAATGCAAACTATTTTCTTCAGGTGAAGCAAACCAATTATTTGTCATAAATTAAATGAGTCTTTAAATAACCCATTCACTTTAACCTGAAATGTTTGACTCCATGCAACCATTTTATGAAGGTTAGAGCAAACTGATTATTTTAGGTTGTCTCAAATAAAAAACAATAGTTGTTATTATTTGAAATGTATAGCATCTCAAATAAAAAAATTGCTTTAAATACATTTTGATCAATAACAACTCAGAAAACTTTCCTAGAACCCTATAGTTCCATAAATTGATAACATTGTATATCTGTTTAAAATGTTTAAACAGTCTCCTTCATCTGAACACCATGCTGTCCTGATCATCTGGAGCAATTTACACTTCAACAAGGTGCTGGTTGTAACTTCATATTTAACAGACAGATATGAGAGTGATATCAATCTTCTCGTCTAACTCTCGGCAAGAAAGCTAATATGCTTATTTAACAAAAATGGTTCCTCTTCAAGCAGCTGATAGCTTGACCACTTAACAGTTTTTTATTTTCTAACCAAAGGCACCTGAATACCTGAACCCATCTTCACTCAGATCTTCAACAGATCACTGGAGCTATCTGAAGTTCCCTCCTGCTTTAAATGCTCCACAATCATCCCAGTCCCCAAAAAACCCTCCATCTCTGGACTAAATGACTACAGGCCTGTTGCCCTGACATCTCTACTCATGAAGTCCTTTGAAATACTGGTGTTGGCCCACCTGAAGGACATCACAGTCCCCTTGCTGGACCCCCTGCAGTTTGCCTACAGGGCTAACAGGTCTGTGGATGATGCAGTCAACGGGACTCCATTAGATCCTGCAACACCTTGACTCTCCAGGAGCATATGCAAGGATCCTGTTCGTGGACTTCAGCTCGGTGTTCAACACCATCATCCCGGACATCCTCATCACCAAACTCACCCAGCTCACTGTGCCAGTCTCCACCTGTCAGTGGATCACAAACTTCCTGACTTCAGCAGGCGATGCTGAGGAACATCACATCCAGCACCCGGACTATTAACACTGGCGCCCCCCAGGGCTGTGTGCTCTCCCCACTGCTCTTATCCCTCTACACCAATGACTGCACCTCAGGAGACCCATCTGTTAAACTCCTGAAGTTTGCTGACAACACAACGGTCATCGGCCTCATCCGGGATGGTGATTAGTCGGCTTACAGACGGGAGGTTGATCAGCTGGCTCTCTGGTGCGGTCAGAACAACCTTGAGCTTAACACGCTCAAAACTGTGGAGATGATCGTGGACTTCAGGAGGAGCCCCCCCACTCTTCCCCCCATCACCATACTCAACAGCCCTGTGTCTGCTGTGGAATTCTTCAGGTTTCTGGGATCCACTATATCCCAGAACCTAAAGTGGAAGCCCAACACTGACACCATCATCAAGAAGGCCCAGCAGAGGATGTACTTCCTGCGCCAGCTGAGGAAGCTCAACCTGCCTAAGGAGCTGCTGATCCACTTCTACACAGCCATCATCCAGTCTGTCCTCTACATGTCCATCACTGTCTGGTTTGGATCTGCCACCAAAAAGGACAGGAGCAGACTACAACAGACAGTTAGGACTGCAGAACAGTTCATTGGTGCCAGCCTGCCCTCCATTCATGACTTATACACTTCCAGAGTCAGGAAAAGGCAAGAAAAATCACTGCAGACCCATCTCACCCCGGACACAACATGTTCCAGCTTCTACCCTCTGGTAGGCGCTACAGAGCACTGTACGCCAAAACCAACAGACTCAGGAACAGTTTCTTTCCATAAGCCATCACTCTGATGAACAGCTGACTTCTGACTCACAGTGTCAGGTTCAATTCCTGTGCAATAACCCAGCAACACTGTATCTAATCAGCACCTGTTTACTGGTTCCATTTATTATTTATTCATCACTCTATTTCAGAGCTGTTCATACTGTTCATATTGTAATATAATACTTATATAATAACATAATACTTATTTATTCCAGCATCCTTTGCACTATGCTCCATAATTAAAATAATAATAATTTATCATAAAAATAATTTACTCCTGCACACTTTGCACTCTTCATTGCACTACTGCCTCAACCTGTCTATATTGTTTCTGTTTATAGTGTGTATATATTGTTTGTTTTTGTTGTTTATTTTGTATGAGTAAGCACATTGTGAGCAATGTATAATCCAAAGCAAAATTCCTCATATGTGTCCTCATACCTGGCAAATAAATTTGATTCCGATTCTGATGTTGAATTCTATTTATCCTCTAAAGTTGAAAAGTAGAGCATAGGAGTAGCATTTGGAGACTTTAGCCGTCTGGCATGAACAAAGCAACTGCAACAGTGCTGACATAACAAGTGTACATACTGTGTATATAACAAGAGGAGATATGAAGATATGCTGTAAATAAACTAGTGATGTCAACCGATTAAAACATTTAATCAAGTTAATCAGTCATGGGCTGTGATTAATCATGATTAATCGCAGATTTAAAATACTAGCCAAGGTGTAGCCAAGTACCTTTTTGTAATATGGGCCAGCTTACCATATGCACCTGCTTATTATGACCATGTCCAGTGGTCTCCAGTAAGTGCAATAAAGTAACTTCTGCCAATTGCCTCACTTTCATAGTTTGTTTTAGCGTTGTACAGTTCAAGTGTCCTCGTAAAAATAGTTCCGCTCTAAGGTAGCTTGTATGATGGGTCGCCTGTGGCAATCTGAATGATGTCTTGAAGGCCCTGGTCCTGAACTATGTTGATGGGCCTGCAGTCTGTAGCAACCCATTTAGCGATTACACTAGTTAGCTTTGCTGTTGTCATTTTGTTGACAAACTTGCACAGCGGGCGCTGTCTCCTTTGTCATTGTTTACTCGCGTTTGCCGTGCCACGCGTATCACACAAAGCATAACCCTCCGCGCTGCGATAATGGGAAGATGTTGGGGTCAAACCTGATAAAATGCTTACTTTGCGTTAAAAATAATAATGCGTTAGTTATTTTTTGATTAATCACATGCATTTTCAACGCAATAATGTTAACAGCCCTAAAATAAACATCTTGCAGGCAAGAGCAGATGAGCTGCAGGGTGATGATCGATCAAACCTCCCCCACTGCTGCTGACTGCAAACCACAGAGGGCTCTTCTTTGTCTCAGCCCAGCTGTGTAGGAAAGATGTTTTATAAACTAATAATCCTCTTATCTGGGTCATCTACTGTGCTGCTCTGCTCTCTTCACACCACCCTACACCTGAGATACGCACACATCTCACCTGTGTATAACCGTGCACACTCCAGCACCTCTGTTATCTGATGGTGCTGCGCTTTCACTATGCCAGCAGCAGGACTGTCACTGACTCACAGGTGGCGAAAATCCTGGTATGTGAGTGAGTGAGTGAGTGAGTGAGTATGTCTACTTACCATACCGTAGCCCAAATGGACAATTTGCCAAAACACTAAGAGATGTGTGATGTTTGTTCCTTTTGTACTTGAAATGGAAAGCAAAGACGAACTAGGGTACTGTACCGCTAAAGACTGTTTTTCATTAATTGCATGCAAAATTCCAATACTGGAACGTAACTATATGCACATTTTACTTAAATAATAACTACAATTTTGAGGTACTTGTACTTTACTTGAGTTTCTCCAATTGAACCTTATACTTCTACTGCATTACATTTCAGAGCGAATTATTGTACTTTCTCAAAAACATGTATTAAACAGATACTGTTGCAGTGTGTTACCATTTACTTTGATTATAGATAAAACATGTACAATCAACTTAACAAAATATAAAGCATTGTTATATGTTAAATGCCATGTAGACCCATGCAGGGTTTTCAGTTATGTGGCTGATTACTTTCCAAATATTAAATATGCACAAAATTGTGCAACACACATCCACCAATAAATAATGTCACAGTATTATACATGGGCGAAGAGATGCTTATTTCAAACAACATGAATGTGTCTTGAGGTCCATACCCATGCTAAGGGACCAAATACCTTGTTGCCCATTTTGTGCCTAACTCTCCCACTGCCTTTCACTATGTCCCGGTTCCTTAAATTGCATCCACATTTCCTTCACTTGCTTCCCTTCCTCGTGTCCTAGTCCATCCCAGCGATGAAGCATGGGAGAGAGGAAATAATGTGAGGAGAGAGGAAATGAGGAAATGTGTTTTTAGAGGGATGAGACGTCCTTTTTCCTGAAGCCTCACGTGAATTTGTCAGCTGCATGGGCGGAGTTAGCAACGGCTTTCAGCTGCACGGATTCCGGAAAGGCTGCTCTTGTGTATCCTCGGTCATAGCTCCTCCTCGATCCCTCCTCGATCCCTCCACCATCCCTCCACCATCTCTCCTCGATCCGTCCTCGTCACTCCTTCCTCATCGCTCCCTCCTCGATCTCTCTTCGATCCTTGGGGCAGGAATAAGAGTTTTGAGACGGCCTTCACAAAGACAAACCAGAACGACTTCCGGTTCAAGTGAGGCACAAAGAGATATCAAATTATAGACTTGGGATCCACCGTTAGTGTACTCTTTTTTGGGATCATTTTTTTATTATATTTTAGCACCATTTATCATACAGACATACTAAACAAACTCCACAATGTGTGCCAGGTAATGTGAAGTGGTGCATAGAAGAAATGAACACAAATTGAATAAAAGCTGCAAGCAGCGATGGATGGGCCCTCGCGCCTCTGCGTGCGTCGGGGTTACTGGCAGACGCCACTCCTTGTGACCGTGCATTTGCGCAGCACTCAGACAATGCAAATCATCACCAATGAGAAGGGAACGCCCCGCTGAGTTCAATGATACCTCACACAAGACTATGTCATACAGTTCATTAACTGTGAAAGGGGGCATGGTCAAAGTATAGGGGGCCTTTTTTTACCAATAAAAAAGGAAGTCTCTGCTGAGTTCATTGATACCTCACATAAGACTCTACCTTAAACGGGTCACCATTTATGAGTGGGGGCGTGGCTTAAACATAGAGGGCGGGCCAAACCATGACCAATGAATAAGGAAATCTCTGCTGAGTTCAATGATACCTCACACAAGACTCTGCCTTAAATGGGTCAGCAGGTATGACAGGGGGCGTGGCATAAATGTAGGGGGCGGGCCAAACCATCACCAATGAAGAAGGAAGTCTCTGCTGAGATCAATGATACCTCACACAAGGGTCTACCTTAAATGGGTCACCAGTTATGAAAGGGGGCGTGGCCTGAGTAAGCGGGCATGGGTAAAATATAGGGGGCGGCTCAGTTTCACATGTAGACCACACATTATAAGTTTCATGTAAATCGGATGATGTTTGTCATATAAGGCACATTTCCTGTTGCCAGCGGGGGGGCGCTATGACCAAAAGTAAATTTTGGCCTGTAGGTGTCCTCAGACTTGGACCCTTGTCAATCCTGAGAATTTTTGGGCAGATACGACAACGTAGACTCAAGTTACAACAACTTCTTTGTTCATCGCTAAACACTCAAAATGGCCGCCATGCCACGCCCACACCGTCTGACGAAAAGTTTTTCTTTTAATAACTTTAAGGTGTTAAGAAGATACAGACCAAGTTTGAAGTCCATCGGCTAAAATCTCTAGGAGGAGTTTGTTAAAGTATAGCACCTTGACCTTTAGGCCTACTTCCTGTTGCCACTAGGGGGCACTATGACTTTAAGTAAATATCGGCCTTTATTTGTCCTCAGGGTTGGACTCTTGTGATTCCTGAAAAGTTTCGAGCCAATCGGATAACTCGAGTTACACCCACTTCCTGTTTCGGCGGTAAAACACACAAAATGGCCGCCCCGCCACGGCCACGCCCTATGTCGAAAAGTTTTTATTTTTAAAAAATTTCCATCTTTAATGTATTAAGATGGTACAGACCAAATTTGAAATTGATCGGATGAAATCTCTAGGAGGAGTTTGTTAAAGTACAACATGTGGAAATGGCCAAAATCGCAATAATTTCGAACTTTGAAATCAAAATGGCAGACTTCCTGTTGGGTGTAGGGTATGGCTCCAATGACGTTTTATGTACAGTGCCTTGCGAAAGTATTTGGCCCCCTTGAACTTTTCGACCTTTTGCCACATTTCAGGCTTCGTAGATTTGCAGTGGTCTGATACTCCTCCATTTCAATATTATCGCTTGCACAGTGCTCCTTGCGATGTTTAAAGCTTGGGAAGTCTTTTTTGTATCCAAATCCAGCTTTAAACTTCTCCACAACAGTATCTCGGACCTGCCTGGTGTGTTCCTTGTTCTTCATGATGCTCTCTGCTCTTTAAACGGACCTCTGAGACTATCACAGAGCAGGTGCATTTATACGGAGACTTGATTACACACAGGTGGATTCTATTTTTCATCATTAGTCATTTAGGTCAACATTGGATCATTCAAAGATCCTCACTGAACTTCTGGAGAGAGTTTTCTGCACTGAAAGTAAAGGGGCTGAATAATTTTGCACGCCCAATTTTTCAGTTTTTTATCTGTCAAAAACGTTTGAAATATCCAATAAATTTCGTTCCACTTTATGATTGTGTCCCACTTGTTGTTGATTCTTCACAAAAAAATACAGTTTTATATCTTTATGTTTGAAGCCTGAAATGTGGCAAAAGGTCGAAAAGTTCAAGGGGGCCGAATACTTTTGCAAGGCACTGTACATGCTGACATGTTACATATGTGTACCAAGTTTCCTGAGTCTACGTTAAACGCACTGCAGGGGCTCAATTTTTTCAACATTGTAGGGGGCGCTAGTGAGCCATTTTTGCGCGCTTATTCCCGAAACCCTTAAAATACGTAAATTTCCACCAGACCTGATGCGACCGCCAAATTTGGTTTGTTTTTGAATATGTTAAGCCCCCCCAAAAGGCAATTAATTTCTCCTGGAAAATAATAATAATAATTCCTTCAGTTCCAATAGGGCCTTCGCCGCTGTCGGTGCTCTGGCCATAATAATAATAATAATAATAATAATAATTCCTTCAGTTCCAATAGGGCCTTCGCCACTGTCGGCGCTCGGGCCCTAACTAGAACTGCAAGCAGTTATGACGGGGTCCAAGCCATCAATGCCAGTCGTCCCTGACGCCCTGGGGAGTGCGCAAAAGCGGAACTCAAAGCCTTATGGTGGGGAGGCAAACGTCAGTAAATATGGAGAGGTGTGAGTTGCAAGGTCTGCGGTACATTGCCGTTGCAAATGTACCGGTTTAAAAGTTCACCTCCATGCATATACAGACTACCTTCACCAATACAAAAACGCCCTAAAGACTGCCTGGTCCTAATACCAGCTCATACACTCCGGCTCCAACAACCCCAAGACTCTCTTCTCTACAATAAACAAACTTCTTAACCCCCCTGACAACATTTCTACAACCTTCACAGTGCGTCAGAGCTTCGTTTCTGTGAGAAGGCCTCTCTGAGACAAGAGTTGTCATAGAAACTTTAGCTACTGTTGGTCATGTGACCTGATCCCTGACATGTTGATCAATGCTGTTTTTTTACTGTTCTTAGTCTCTGTGAGAACAGCTGCTGGTGTTGAGGCCTGAGGTCAGTTATCAGAGTCAGTCAGTTGGTCAGTTAGTCCATCATCAAATCATGTTAGCTTACAAAAACACCTCTTCTCCTTTTTCCTCCCCTCTTCCTCTCCTTTCTTCTCCTCTTCCTCTCTTCCTGTGTTTTTGTCTGTTGGTGTGTGTGTGTGTAACTCTTCTTCTCTTCCTATGTTTTTGTCTGTTGGTGTTTGTGTGTGTGTGTGCGTGTAACTCCTCTTCCTCTCTTCCTCTGTTCCTCTCCTACTCGTCTCCTCCTTCCTCTCTTATACTAATGGTAAATTATTCCTTAGGATTATGGTTAATATTTCATTAACTGAGTTTTATACAACTTTTAATTTCCATTCGCATTTTTTGAAGAACTCTCTGAAACAGGAGTCGTCATGGCAACCTGTAACTGCAGTTGGTTATGTGAGCTGATCCCTGACATGTTGACCTGTTGCTGTGAAGTGTGTGTGTGTGTGTGTGTGTGTGTGTGTGTGTGTGTGTGTGTGTGTGTGTGAGTGAATGAGTGAGTGAGTGACTGAGTGAGTGTGTGAGTGACTGAGTGAGTGTGTGTGTGTGTGTGTGTGTGTGTGAGTGACTGAGTGAGTGTGTGAGTGACTGAGTGAGTGTGTGTGTGTGTGAGTGACTGAGTGAGTGAGTGAGTGTCTGAGTGACTGAGTGAGTGTGTGTGTGTGTGTGTGTCAGTGTTAATTTTGACAGCAAATTTTGATTCAGTCTTAGTCTTTTGAAAAACACACCATTTAGTTTTAGTCTCATTTTTGTCATCTGAAATATTTAGTCTAGTTTTAGTCGAATAAATATAAGAGTTTTAGTCTTAGTCTAGTCTTAAGTCTTTTAGTCTTAGTCTAGTTTTAGTAGACCAAATATTAGCAGATTTTAGTTGACTAAATCTACAGTGGACTTAGTTGACTAAATGTTTCTCCAGAATTTTCAGTCATTGGAAGTATCCATCAGTCTGTTATGGAATGGTATTAAGGTTTGAAAATGCAATACAGACACAGATTTAACAGTTCGTCCTAGACCTAGCTCTGACATTTCTGTTGTTCATGAGACATATCATTGCCCTCGGACCGGATGCACTGCAAAACGTTAGCGTGTTGCTAACGAGCGAAGTCAACTGAAATCAGCCAAAGCTGTGTAACTAAGACTGTGCAACTAAACACAACTAAGTATGATGTAAACAACCTTACTGTTTTGAAAACGTCCTCAAAACTGTGCAAAGTTCTGCAAACTCGTCCTCCTGTGTAACTGCTGCTGCGTTCGTTTAGCTGTTGCGCCTGCGTTTACCGCGGCTTTTTAAAATGGCTCTGCTGCTTCTGCGTAAATCATCCTACCCTCAAAGATTCGCTCTGATTGGATTTCTTCCCAACTTGTCCATCAAAAAAGAGTGGTTCTGATTGGATCTCTTCTCCATTCGTCCCTCCCTAACATTTTCGTCTCATTTTTATTTGTTGACTAAAATGTCGGTTATATTTACTCACAGTCTTCGTCATCATATCTGACTTTTTATTTAGTTTTCGTCCATGAAAAAGGTTCTTTGATGAATATTCTTTGTCATAGTCTTCGTCAACGAAATTAACACTGGTGTGTGTACCGAACAGCACTGAAGGCTCTGTCATCTAAAGTATGGTAATAGTCGTATGAACTAGAGAATGCAATTTCTGAAGAAATTGCGGTGTGAATGCTGTGTGTTGAAAGGCTGACGCTACACTGCTGATTGCTGACTTGAATTGTGTTAGAATAAGGTAAAGTAGTGAGAATAGTTGAAAAAGTGGGAATGGGTTTAATAGTTTCAATGTCTTAGAAAAGTTGAATAATACCTAGATTGTTTGAAAGGTGTGGGCTTGTTTTAATTGTTTATAGTTGAAAAAGTGGGAATGGCTTTAGCAAGTATAAATATCATTGAAAAGTATAATATGAATGTCTTTAATATATGGAATATCTTGTTTTTGAAAAAGGCTGAATGTCTTCTGAAACGTTGAATAACACCCTGAATGTTTGAAAGATGTGGAATATAATGATTCACTATTTAATAATCAAGAACAATTTAAACCATGTTATAACAATGTTAACTTATTTTACAAATGCACACACATTCTAAAAATATTCAGAGTCAACTGCACCAACCTAATGTCAATTATTCATACGATTATTACCATACTTTAGACGACAGAGCCTTCAGTGCAGTTCAGTACACACCAGTGTTAATTTCGTTGACGAAGACTATGATGAAAAATATTCGTCAATGAACCTTTTTCACGGACGACAACTGAATAAAAACGAAATAAAAAGTCAGATATGATGACGAAGACTGTGAGGAAATATAACAGAAGCTTTAGTCAACAAATAAAATGAGACGAAAATGTTAGGGAGGGACGAATGGAGTAGAGATCCAATCAGAACCACTCTTTTTTGTGGGACAAGTTGGGAAGAAATCTAATCAGAGCGAATCTTTGAGGGTAGGATGATTTGAAGCAGGCTGAAGCAACAGAGCCATTTTAAAAAGCAAATGCTGGCGCAATAGCTAAACATGCAGTAGTAGTTACACAGGAGGACGACTTTCCAGAACTTTGCACTAGGGCTTCAACAACGAATCGATAAAACCGAAAAAAGTTGCCAACGAATTTCATTATCGATTCGTTGTGTCGTGCAACTATTACGCCACTCAGTTGCGGAGATAAAATAAAGTCGCGCGCGGAGCGAAGCAGCACAGGGCGAAAGAAAAGAAAAAGGAGCAGAGCGGGGGTAGAGGAAATACGGGGAGAGACCCCTAACGTTGTTCTGAAATACACGGCGGAGGCATAGAAATCAGTACGACCTAAGTCATCCAAGGTGTGGGAGCATTTCACACTAAATAAATCGAAAACGTGTTAATTGCAAGATAAGCAAAAGCGACATGGCATGGACAGGCGCACCACGGTGATGATTCAGCACCTAAAACGTAAACATGTGTGAGTCCTTGATGAGGAGGAAGGGAGTTCAACAGCAGGGTCACTACAGAATCCTACTTTTGTTCCGTTTTGAAGTGAGGAACGTAACGTCTCTCCAGGAGCTCTTCTGGTGCTGGTGTGGTGTTTACTCATTATCTAGCTTGACCAGCATGACAAGCTAGCGTTAGCTTTTTAATAACTGTAGTAAACCAGGGGTGGTATATAAGATAAGACAAGACTAAGACTAAAACTCTTATATTTAGTCGACTAAAACTAGACTAAGACTAAAAGATTTCAGATGGCTAAAATAAGACTAAAACTAAATGGTGTGTTATTCAAAAGACTAAGAATAAATCAGAATTTGCTGTCAAAATTAACAGTGACACACACCCACACACACTCTCACTCACTCACTCAGTCACTCACACACACACACACACACACACACACACACACACACACACACACACACACACACACACACACACATAGCAACAAAGTTTATTACTATTGTTAAACAATTGTATTATCTCTCTCAGTGACAGTGTGACCTATGTATTTACTTAGCTAGTGTTATTCGGATGTGCACCAAGTAGTAGGCACGCTGTCAAAATTTCTTCCGGAATTTTCTAGCTTCTCTCTACTGTCCCCTGTGGAACTTTCACATTTCACCACAGGTATAAACAGCTGATCCCATCCCATCAGCTTTCATTAAGACCTGTCTACACCATCCCTGCTCATCACTACATATATATTGATTTAACACACACAGCACATAAAAGCTAAGCCAATCTCCTGTCATGAGTTTTCATATGTATTAGGAGTCAAATAGTGAAAAAGTAAACATTGTACCTGATACAGTGGACAAAATATCAAATTATTTTCAAAACAAGTCCAGATGCTTTTGTCCTCATGACATTCACTTATGCCAATACTCAAAATAATAATATATTTATTGATATCCCACACACAGCAATGCCACACAAGCATGTGTTGAGTCATTCAGTGCAAAAATAAACATTATAACTCATGTGGAACAGACAAACTATTTACATTTCTTACATACAGTGTATCAATCTTGGATGTAACAGTATGGATTAATTGCACAAAGCCCCGAAAAACTGTGGACTTCTAGGCTGGATACAAAACCTTCTCTAAGGGCTAGGAAGACATCAAAGACATCAGCAGAACGGGCAACTGTTAGCTTTTAGCTCCAAAAGACCGTATGTTTCTACTAGTTATAATTATAAAGATATTAAGTTATGAATCAGAAGTGCCGTTTGGCGTTGTATACGACGCTCTTGACCTCAGAAGGGGTAAAAAGGCCCAAACTGGTCTACGTTGACTATTGCGCCCCGTAATGGCCGATCTTTAAGCATCACAAGTTTCGTGTTGATAGCATTTACTGTGGCAGAGATATTGCAATTGTAAATTTCCCATTTAAATGCATTGAGTTATTGGCCAAAACAAATAAACATTGATTATAGCGCGCCCTTATGGCCGATCTTTGCCAAATTTGGTAGAGAGCGTCGTAGTGCGATGTCGAAAAAGGATCTCAAGTTCTTTGCTGATAACATTTCATTTGGCCGAAATATGATATGCTACGTGTGTGGTAGCTAGCCAGGAAAATGTGTCTGGTCGTCAAATGCGCATACTTTAACTTAGAAAAATTATTTTAATAACTTTTGGTCAGGTCCATCTGGAGATGCTATGTACCAGGTTTTGTGCAGATCGGTCGCACAGGATGAGTTCGAAAAAGTTGGTTTTGAGCATTGCGCGATATTGCGAAAAAACTTTTAAGCAGAAATGGGCAGTGCCTATATAACGCGATTCAGCTTGATTCAAGGAACACGTGGATGTAAGGATTTCTAATATGCGATGTGTAATGTGGGAGTTATAGGCAACAACACGTTTGATGTCATCATAGAGCCATCTAGTGGTCCACATGTGTAATTTTTGGTAAGTTAGATCAATTACCCATTGTACATCTACTCTGTTAATTTTAAGTTATTCACTTTAGTGTAAGTGGTGAATCCAAATGTGGGTCCCGTAGGCCATGCCCACTTTGACCAATCAGCACCCTACTGTAGACGTGGCCTCAGGAGTGGCTCTAGATGGTACTCTCCAAATTCCGTAAAAACCGGATGAGCCGTTCATAAGATATAAACTTTTTGTAGTTGTAGTGCCCCCTAGTGGCCAATTTTCCAATAAAATGTGTGGTCCCCTCCAGAGGGTTATGGCAAACAAGAATCTAAAGTTTCGCATTGATAGCATTTATTTTGGCCGAGATATGGTAAAGTTAGTGTTTTCATAGTTAGCTACACAAATTTGTTTGAATGTAATATGCGCAATTTTTATCCTTTAAAGATTCTTTTAATAACTTTTTGTCAGGTCGGTCTGCAAATGCTACATGTCAAGTTTCGAACAGATGGGTCACACGGTCTAGGAGGAGATCAATAAAGTAGATTTTTGATAAATCACATCTTTTCACGCATAAAAATCAGGCAGAAATGGGCATGGTATATACAGTGCCTTGCGAAAGTATTCGGCCCTGTTGAACTTTACGACCTTTTGCCACATTTCAGGCTTCAAACATAAAGATATAAAACTATATTTTTTTGTGAAGAATCAAAAAACAAGTGGGACACAATCATAAAGTGGAACGAAATTTATTGGATATTTCAAACTGTTTTAACAGATAAAAAACTGAAAAATTGGGCGTGCAAAATTATTCAGCCCCTTTACTTTCAGTGCAGCAAACTCTCTCCAGAAGTTCAGTGAGGATCTCTGAATGATCCAATGTTGACCTAAATGACTAATGATGAAAAATAGAATCCACCTGTGTGTAATCAAGTCTCCGTATAAATGCATCTGCTCTGTGATAGTCTCAGAGGTCCGTTTAAAGAGCAGAGAGCATCATGAGAAACAAGGAACACACCAGGCAGGTCCGAGATACTGTTGTGGAGAAGTTTAAAGCTGGATTTGGATACAAAAAGATTTCCCAAGCTTTAAACATCCCAACGAGCACTGTGCAAGCGATAATATTGAAATGGAAGGACCATCAGACCACTGCAAATCTACGAAGACCCGGCCGTCCCTCTAAACTTTCAGCTCATACAAGGAGAAGACTGATCAGAGATGCAGCCAAGATCACTCTGGATGAACTGCAGAGATCTACAGCTGAGGTGGGAGACTCTGTCCTTAGGACAACAATCAGTCGTATACTGCACAAATCTGGCTTTTATGGAAGAGTGGCAAGAAGAAAGACATTTCTTAAAGATATCCATAAAAGTGTCGTTTAAAGTTTGCCACAAGCCACCTGGGAGACACACCAAACATCTGGTCAGATGAAACCAAAATCAAACTTTTTGGCAACAATGCAAAACGTTATGTTTGGCGTAAAAGCAACACAGCTCATCACCCTGAACACACCATCCCCACTGTCAAACATGGTGATGGCAGCATCATGGTTTGGGCCTGCTTTTCTTCAGCAGGGACAGGGAAGATGGTTCAAATTGATGGGAAGATGGATGGAGCCAAATACAGGACCATTCTGGAAGAAAACCTGATGGAGTCTGCAAAAGACCTGAGACTGGGACGGAGATTTGTCTTCCAACAAGACAATGATCCAAAACAAAGCAAAATCTACAATGGAATGGTTCACAAATAAACATATCCAGGTGTTAGAATGGCCAAGTCAAAGTCCAGACCTGAATCCAATCCAGAATCTGTGGAAAGAACTGAAAACTGCTGTTCACAAACGCTCTCCATCCAACCTCACTGAGCTCGAGCTGTTTTGCAAGGAGGAATGGGCAAAAATTTCAGTCTCTCGATGTGCAAAACTGTGAGAGACATACCCCAAGCGACTTACAGCTGTAATCGCAGCAAAAGGTGGCGCTACAAAGTATTAACTTAAGGGGGCTGTTTTTTATCTGTTAAAACAGTTTTATATCTTTATGTTTGAAGCCTGAAATGTGGCAAAAGGTCGAAAAGTTCAAGGGGGCCGAATACTTTTGCAAGGCACTTTATCTGGAGATTCAGTTAGATCCGGGGAACACGAGGATCTATGCTTTTTGAATGTGCAATGTACGGTGTGGGAGTTATAGGGCCAAATGCGTTTTTTTCTGCTATAGCGCCTCCTAGTGGTGGAAGTGGGTCAATAGTTGCGCCTGAGGTCCTTGCAGAGTTTTGGACCAGTCCTGAAAGAAAATGGCACCCCCCCTCCCCGCCCCCCCACCACCATGTATGGTTTAGGCTGTAGCGGGAGTTTTAGGCAGAGAAGAAAAATGGAAAATAATCCTTAGAAAAACAATAAGGTTCCACAGCCCTGCTGCCTGCCTCAAGCAGGTGTAATTTAGAGTCATCATTAAGTAACAAAACAATCGCGTCAGATTAGATATCACACTCCCAGACCATTTGTAGGAAGGTTCCAGTTTGTTCAGGTTGACAGAATGTACAATTGGGAGTGGGAATGGCTTTTGAGACTTATCTCTTCTAAGGAGCCCAATATGTCCTATGGCATATGTTGAAGTGGATATACTGGTGATTTGGGTTCTTGGAACAGTGGAAAATGTTGTCCCAAACTGTCTCCTAATTAATTGTGTTCCCCTCAGGGCACAGCTCTCGTTCCCATTTCTTTACTATTGGGAGTTCTTCTATGGATATTTGCATAAATCTTGGACACTAATCCTCTCACAGGAAAATCAACAAACCATGTAATGACTGGGTGCACCTCAAAACTAGCTCTCAGGTCTTCAAGACTTAACATAACTTCATCATTGAATAGCTGGTTTAGAGTATACATACCTCTGTCAATCCACTGCTTACAAGCAAAGGATTTGTTACCAGACAATAAGTGTGCATTGCACCATATTGGGTTATTCTAATGCCACTTATTGGTGTAGCATAGTTGCTCCTCCACCTGTTAAAAGTTGGTCAGTGTGTTGGTGATAATAGGGCCATGGGCCAGCATACACTTTTTTGGACACACACCTGCAAAGGCAAGGTCTTGCAGTCTTAGACTTCCAGTGAAGTTTTGCTATATTTCTCTCCATGGAACTGTAGATGAGGGCGTTCCACCAAACTGGAAAAATTTCGTTTAGATTGGCAAGACAGTCTGAAAACATATAGGAAGGCCCTCAGAAATACCAGATCAGACTATTACTCATCACAACCCACGGTTTCTTGTCAGCACTTTAGCCAGGCTAACAGAGAGTAACAGCTCTATTGAGCCATCTATTCCTATAGAGCAGTGATGACTTCATGAGCTTCTTTAATGATAAAATTATAACAATTCGAGATAAAATTAATCACCCTCTGCCTTCAACTTCTAACAGTTCACCTTTAAACACAGGACCGCTAGAAAGAACGACAAGACCTGACATATACTTAGACTACTTTCATCCTATAGACCTTCAACAATTAATGTTAAAGGTCTCTTCAGCTAAGCCAGCTACCTCTCTCTTAGACCCCATCCCAATGAGGCCACTTAAAGAAGTACCGCAGTCATTTAAAGTAGCTGTGATAAAACCTCCTCTGAAAAAACCCACCCTCGATTCTGAGGTCTTAGCCAACTACAGTATATATCTATATCTTACCTCCCCTTTCTCTCCAAGATCCTTGAGAAATTAGTCGCTAATAAGTTATGTGACTTTCTACATAGCGATAGTTTATTTGAGGACTTTCAGTCAGGATTTAGAATGCATTATAGCACAGAGATGGCACTGGTGAAAACCTTTGAAATGCTTCAGACAAAGGCCTTGTCTCCGTACTTGTCTTACTAGATCTTATTACTGCATTCAACACTATTGACCATACTATCTTGTTACAGAGACTGGAACACTTATTTGGCATTAAAGGAATCGCACAAAGCTGGTTTAAGTCCTATTTATCTGATCGATCTAAATTTGTTAATGTTAACGATGAATCCTCCAGGCACGCTAAAGTTAGCCATGGCGTTCCACAAGGCTCAGTGCTTGGACCATCACCTTATATACTGTATGCTTCCTCTAGGCAATATTAATAGGAAACACTCAATTAACTTTAATTATTATGCGGATGACACCCAATTATACCTATTAATTAAGCCAGACAAAACCAATCAGTTAACTAAACTCCAAGCATGCATCAAAGATATAAAATCATGGATGACCTACAATTTTCTGATGTTAAACTCAGACAAACATGAAGTGATTTTGCTGGGCCCTAAATACCTCCGGACCTCAATATCTAAAGATATAGAGTTGTGTTCAAAGTAATAGCAGTCCAACATCATTAACCTCATAAATCACATTTTGTGGTTTGAGTGATATTTCTGCATGGCAAATAATTTACTAGTAAGTGTTGTAGAGTCATAGAAAACCAACAGACCCAACAGTCATGACATGCATGCTGCTCAGTCTGTGTAATTCAATCTGTAATTGAAAGAGGCATGTTCAAAACAATAGTAGTGTTGTGTTCAATTAGTGAGGTGATTGATTCTGTGAAGAAACAGGTGTCAATTATGGCCCATATTTAAGGAAGGAAAGAAGCAAATGTTGTGCAATCTGGCCAAGTGCATTTCACACTAAAATACTCAGCAAAATGGGTCGTTCCAGACATTGCTCTGAGGAACAGCGGACTTTGATTAAAAAGTTGATTGGAGAGGGAAAACATAAAGAAGTGCAGAAAATTATAGGGTGCTCAGCCAAAATGATTTCAAATGACTTGAAATGGCATTCAAAGCCTGAACGACGTGGGAAAAAATGGTCAACTACCATTCGAATGGATCGAAGAATAGCCAAAATTGCAAAGGCCAATTTTGGTCATGTATTATTCTGAACACAACTGTAGCTACTCTATATGGTATTGCCCTGGCCTCCAGCACTACTGTCAGAAATCTAGGAGTTTTTTTTATATCAGGATATATCCTTTAACACACACTTAAAACAAACCTCAAGAACAGCCTTTTTTCACCTTCGTAACATTGCCAAAATTAGGAACATCCTGTCTCAACACAATACTGAAAAACTAGTCCATGCATTTGCTACTTCCAGGCTGGACTATTGTAATTCCTTACAATCAGGATGCTCAAATAAAACCCTTAAGACTCTCCAGCTGATCCAGAATGCTGCGCGTGTTCTGACAAGAACTAAGAAAAGAGATCATATTTCTCCTTTATTAGCTTCTCTGCATTGGCTTCTTGTAAAATCCAGGATTGAATTTAAAATCCTTCTCCTGACCTACAAAGCTCTAAATGGTCAAGCACCGTCATATCTTGAAGAGCTCATAGTACCTTATTGTCTCACTAGAGCACTGTGCTCCCAGAATGCAGAGCTACTTCTGGTTCATAGAGTCTCTAAAAGTAGAATTGGAACCAGAGCCTTCACCTATCAGGCTCCTCTCATGTGGAACCAGCTCCCAGTCTGTATTCGGGAGGAAGATACCGTCACCACATTAGTAAACTTAAAACTCTTCTCTTTGATAAAGCTTATAGTTAGGGAGTGAGGAGTTGCAGCGTTCGCCTAGACCGGCGGGGGAGGGTGTATAGCTAAAGACACGGTACCCCTTCTCTTCTCTGCTTCTCTTCATAGTCGTCAGATTCATCTACCAACCCTTAGGCCAGTTACACACTGGAAGCGTCTCGCTAGCGTGGCGTTTCTGTTGCGTCTCAGAAGCGTGGTGGCTGCGTGGATTTTTCTGTGTCCTACACACCAGAAGCGTGTCTGACGTGGCGCTGCTCCTGCTGCTAGATACAGGGAGGGCTGATCTCGGGACATAGCGCCCGGCAGATTCAAACTCTGAAAAATGGGTAAGTGGGCTGTCTGTTTATAACAACTTTGTGTAGCTGTAAAGAGCCTATATAGCCTATCTGATGTTGGACCGTCACTCAGAACACACACTACGTTGTTATTGTAGCCTATCCTACCCTTTATATATAGGCTACATACATATGTTACTGTGGACAATTAAAACGCTATTTGTTCTTTTTCAGTTTGAGTTGTTGACAGAAGAAAAACTCTAACCTGATAACATGGGAGCCGAAATTCATAGTAATACACTTTACAAATTGACAACATCTGAAAAGTGCTAAAAACTTCAGAAAAGCAGTTAAAAAAAGTGTGTCTGGAGGGTTTCTATTGCGATGTAGTACTATGAAGATTTAAAGATTAAAAGCTTTCTTAAAAAGTTAGGTCTTTAACATTCTTTTTTAAATGAATTGACTGTGTCTGCCTGTCGAATATGGGAGGGGAGGGCATTCCAGAGTCTTGGTGCAGAGCAGCTGAAGGCCCTGGCCCCCATGGCGGAATATGGGGGTGACAAGGAGGCCAGTCGAAGAAGAGCGGAGGGAGCGAGCAGGGACATAGCCTGGTAGGAGGTCAGAAATGTAACTGGGTGCGAGATTATGGAGTACTTTGTAGGTGATGAGGAGGGTCTTAAATTCAATACGGTAGTGCACAGGGAGCAAGTGTAGATTGATAAGGATAGGTGAGATGTGATCTGGTACCAGTGAGGATTCTAGCAGCAGAGTTCTGAACAAGTTGGAGTCTGTTTGTAAGCTTAGAAGGGATACCGGTGAGAAGGGAGTTGCAGTAGTCCAGCCGTGACGTGACAAGGGCATGAATTAGGGTTTCAGTGCTGGATTGTGTCAGTGAGGGCCTAAGCCTGGAGATCTTGTGGGGGTGAAAGAAAGAAGTCCGGGTAATTGCTTTAATTTGGGATTCGAATGAAAGGGAACTGTCCAGAATGACACCAAGGCTTTTGACTTGAGTTGACAGAGGGACCGAGATCTCATCAATGGTAATATTGAAGTCATGCAGTTTTGAAAGGAAGGATTTGGAGCTGATGAGCAGGACTTCTGTCTTATTGCCATTAAGTTTCAAAAAGTTTGTGTTCATCCAGTTTTTTATGTCTTGAAGACAGTTGCTGAGTGAGATGGGAGGAAGGGGAGATGAAGGTTTAGTGGAGAGATAGAGCTGGGTGTCGAGCAAGATGAGGATGGACAGGAGGCCGGAGTCAGCTGTACGGAGTAGGTCGTTGGTGATTTTCACCAATGCTGTTTCTGTGCTGTGTTTAGCACGGAAACCAGACTGGAAATGTTCATACAGGTTATTGTAGTTGAGATGTTGATGTAATTGATTTGCCACGACCTGTTCCAGTATCTTGGAGACAAATGGAAGGTTGCAGATGGGACGCAAGTTATTAAAATCATCAGGATCTGCATTGGGCTTTTTGAGGACGGGAGTGACAGCAGCAGTCTTAAGAGTGGGCGGAATAATCACAGTGGAGAGGGAAGAGTTAACTATTGTAGTGAGCAAGGGAGAGATGGAAGGCAGGCATGCTTTGAGAAGACTGGTAGGCAGGGGGTCTAATTGGGAAGTAGATGTTTTTGATTTACTGACAACCTCTGCGATCAGGTTCTCCGTAGCCAAGGTGAAGTTTGAGAGGGAGATATTAAAGGCAGAGCCCTGTAAGGTAGTTGTGTAGGACAGGTTATGGACTGGAGTACTAGGAATATTAAGTAGATGCTGATGAATGTCTTGAATTTTTGCATGAGAGAAGTTTAGAAACTTGTTGCGGAGTTCCGGTAAGGGGTCAGAAAAGATGTTGTCAGGAGGCCTAAGTAGCCGGTTTACTGTGGAAACGAGGAGCTTAGAATTGTTTTTCCCAGAGTTTATGTTAGAATAGTAAGATGATCTGGTAGCAGAAAGTTTTTTTTTATATTGCAACAGGTGATGTTTGAAGGCCTGTGCATGAGATACTAGGCCTGTCCATTTATACCGGCGGTCAAGACTTCTCCAACAGGTTTTTAACTGGCGGAGCTCAGGTGTGTACCACGGAGCTGAGTAGGTGAAGGAGACAGAACAAGTTTTAGTGGGAGCAAGGGCATACAGGGAGGAGGGATAGGCAGTCGTTGTAATGAGGTTGAGGGGACAGAGAGAGTCAGTGGTCGAGTATGTATTTATAAAACTCATAAGGTCAGATGGCTTAATGTGTTTTATATTATTGAAAGGATATGGTGACTAAATCTAAAGTATGACCTTTGTTGTGAGTGATAAAAGATACATTTTGAATGACATCAAGACCATCAAGTAATGACATAAAATCAGCAGCAAGGGAATTATTATTAAATTATTACATGTCATTTAGCTGACGCTTTTATCCAAAGCGACTTAAAATTAATTGTGTTCAACCTTGAAGGTGCAAACTCCAGACAACAAGTAGTAAGTGCAAGTACATTAGCTCTAAATAGGTAATGCTACAAAGAGCCATATGAAAAGTGCAGTATCAAGATATATATATATATATATATATATATATATATATATATACACAATTTTTTTTTTACTGCGTAAATAGTATCAACATTTAAAAAATAACAAGAGTATATCCAACAATGTTTAAATGCGGTGGGAGAAGCGGCAGCCAAACCATGCCAGCGTGCTCTCCGTTGCAGCTATCACCGTGGTCCTGCTCCGCGCCCTGCTATGCCCTGCTACACCCTGCTACACCCTGCTACGCTCTGCTACGCCTTGCAGTGCCCTGCTACACAATTAACTACTACAACTACTATTTCTAGTCATAGTTCAATTATCTTTATTGTAACTATTATTGCCACTGTTCATCACACCCCCAATCGGCACGACAGACACCACCTACCAAGAACCTGGGTCTGTCCGAGGTTTCTCCCCAAAAGGAAGTTTTCCTCACCACCCGAGGTTTCTCCCTAAAAGGAAGTTTTTCCTCGCCAATGTCGCACTAAATGCTTGCTCTTGGGGGAATTACTGGAATTATTGGGTCTTTGTAAATTGTAGTGTGGTCTAGACCTACTCTATCTGTTAAGTGTATGATTTAATACTAAAAATAAAATTTAATTGAATCAAATGCAGCTCGCGCAAACTCCAGCTCACAATTACCCCTCCTGTCTAAAGTCACAGGTACGTTGAAACTATCTAATGAACTTCTTATGCTAAACATGAACGGTGTTACAAAAACCCTAGAACTAGGTCTCAACCAGCTATCAAATTCTGAAATAAGATATGTGAAAAACACACCAACCTGGTTGGAGTAATCAACATAGATTATAAGCTGGGCAGTCAGCATTCATCATGTTTTTCCAGACTGGTTAACTGTTAACAAACATAGATTATAAACTGGATCGTCAGCATCCATCATGTTTTTTCAGTCTGGTTAAATGTTCCTTTAAATATTGGCTCCAAAACTTACATATAGTGTCCTCAGGACAAATTTAGCATAGTAGCCCAGACACCACTAGACCACAGCTGCGGGGTCCGCCAGCCTCGGCCCCTCCGCCGGCCCCAGCACCAGAAGCAATGTCCCCCCACCGTCATCTGGCTTTGCCGCGGGAACAGGCCCCCGTGCTAATGTTGCGCCGTCCTCCACCTCCTGACAGAAAGCGCCGCATCTGTAGTTGCAGTGAAGGCAGTGGCCGGATGGACGAGCAGGTCCGGGGTGCTCCTAGCATGTATCTCGTGCTTCTTCAGGCTCCCGCTGCCGCTGGGCCGTGAATGTGCCGTAATCAGGTTGCATCAAAATACACACCGTAGTTCCCTCTGTCTCAGGCTCTACCTTGATGTTTTGCAGTGAGGCATTAAATTCCGATAGATTCAAGCACACTTGGTTGCTTTTCCAAGACCTGAGTGATCAAGTCCTCCATGTTTGGGATCACGCTAGAATCGGTTGCTATGTTAGCCATCGCTCTATTAGCCGCCGCCATGTTAGCAGATTTTGTGTCCGAGTATGTAGCTTAGACGGCAATGGGACCTGTTTTCTCACACTTGCAAGCAATTCACTGAGTCACTGTGATAGCAGATAAAATCATTGCTGTAGGAACACTTCACCACAGTTCCCATGCTGTTGAATGCACCGTGCCACACACAACAGCTGCGATGCAGCTGTGGCAAACTGCGGCAGAGGGCTGCAGTGTCATCACTTATCTAACAATGTAATAATTATAGCATGGAGACACCAGCTAACCAAGCAGGGATAAGAGAACAGGCCTGATACAACACACTCGAGGAGATGTAATTGGTTGCTTAAAGGACAGTGTGGTGTAAAAACGCAATATAATGTTTCCATTGCTCATTGAATTTAAGGAATATTTTTGACCAATCGGAGAGGTCCTCCAGATGAAAAGAATGTGGATTTTAGAAATGTTTAGGGAAAAAAATAATTGTAGAAATGAGGCACTCCATGATATAACTTTGATTTTATAATGGTGAGAGTTAGTGAAAAGTGAAGAAAGGACCCTTGGACAAAGTGTATGAAACTGTGGTAACTTCATCGCTATTGTAAAGAGTGGATGGAGAGAGCTGTGAGAATGTCAGTGTCTCACCTGAATGTGCAGTTCTTTGCCTGCTCTGTAAGGAAATGACTAGTGAAAGGAGAGGGGAAAAGACCCTGCAGCTCTATGCATTATCACACTCATCAGATGCTCCATGATTTGTACTGGAGCAGCACATAGGGAACGTAGCCCTCATGTTGAATATCACCTTACTGTAAACTACATGATAAATGCACAGGAGAGCAGAGGGGAGGGGGGCAGCACCACTTTATTCAGAACAGGTGGCCATGCGTGCTAAGGCCCAAATGACAAGCAGCTGTGGTCCTATGCTCGTGCCAACACACACATGCACACACACACACACACTTTCTCCTGAAATCCCAACATGATTTTCTGTCAGCCTTTTTCTGTATTTTAGGAAGCTCAGTCTCCTTTTGTTCATCCAGCAGATCACCAAACCCTGCAGGACAGACATGCATCAGTGTGCAAATATAATATGCTAAATGAATAACGATATTCCAATAAAGTCTGACTGCTTGTCAAAATTATAAAAAGACATTTGTATTAGATTATGAACATTTTAAATAAAGTTAGCTTAAAATTTGGTATTTAGCATCAAAATGTTTGAGAAACTGGTTTGACTGTTTAAAGTATGGATCTTTTAAGCGTCTATAATCAATATTATTAGAACATTATTCTGCTTAGCACCAAATAGTAGACAGACACAGAGAGTTGGTGAACATGATGGAGCATTTAGCAGCTAACAAGCCAGGTATTTCCCTCAGGAGTTGGTAGATATCACATTTTGTGGGTTGGCGAAAACATCGCCAGTGAACTTTACTATGTTTCCTCCCTTATTTGGTAAAACAAAATTAGTAGTACAGAAACGTTTTTCAAAGGAGATAGGGTTGCTGAATTCCCGGATGCTCTGCAAAAAAAATAGCAACTGCAGAAACACCATTCACTAACAATAGCACAGAAAATTCGCTGAACAATCTAGTCTTTGTTGGCAAAAAAACAACCTTAAACTACGGTCAGTGTACTAAAAGGTTTTTGTGTTTTTGTAATGCCACTATCCTAAAACAAACTTTGTTCACAAAATCTCTCAAGGGCCTAGCTAAGACTGTTCAAGACAATGTCTTTGTCAGGAGGTTTGTATATATCTTTTTGGTGTGTATTTTTATGTAGTTTATAGTATTATGGTATGCTTGTATATGCTTTTGATTAAGTGACTGCCTTCCCCTACTGTGAGCCAAGCAGCCACGGTCCCATGTTGCAGTCACGTATGGTTTTTGCAGATCTGAGAGCTCTTATCTCTTGCAGCTAGAGCATTACACTAGGGGCTAAGGGCACAGATTCATGCCAAGTCGTTTTCCCACCTCCCTGAGCCTGTATGAGTATGTGTGTGTTTATGGATTTCAGATTGAATGAGTGGCATGCCTGTCTTGCACAAAGGACCTCTGAGTGCCAGTTTCACACTAAATTCCATTCCAACATCAATTCACTTTGTCAGTCAATTTGCCTAATGGACCTCCTCACCTTTCATGTTGAGTTGTTTATCTGGCTCTTGCCCAGCCAACTCTGTTCTTCCATGGCCCAGAGAAACAGACAGTCAGCAGAAAAGGTAACATATAAACTGCTTAAGAAAGCTCTGGGTACACTTCAAGTGATACGTTTTTATCCTTACATCTGTATTTAACATCCATATTCATAATCATGTCATTATTCTGTGAAACGTGAAATATAAATTAGTCAGTTATCGTATGTGTTTTTTGTCTTTTTTTTACTTTCTGTTTTCTGTTATTTATGTATTTCTCCACATGATTTGTATATGCGAGACCGGAAGATTAATAAAGTCTGTTTAATAGTGGTGTTTTGTAATCCCATGAGGGATGGGCCAAATGTTTGGCATGACAGAGAAATAGAATAAAACTAACTAACTAACTTACAAACTATATAATGGACGCGCCCCCAAGTTGTCATAAACTTGGCTCTAGGCCGTGACAAAAACTGGTGAGAGACCCAAAATGCCAATATGTTAATGTGTTTATTATCAAAAAGAATATAAGTTTGAACTAGATACAGGTATGAGGTGTGAAAATCAGTAGCATCAGCAGTGTTCATGTAGATGAGTGTAAAATGTGTGTAATGTGTTGCGAAGCTAAAAATAAGCTGCAACAAAACAAACAAAACCCAACAACAGGGCTTCTGGTTTCGGCAGGGAGGAAAGAGCAAACAGTCCAGGAAGCTGGACGTTTCATATCCTGTTAAATCAGGCTGTATCAGCTCCACCCTAAACACAGTTAAACCCTAAACACAGTTAAACAACCAGGTAATGAAAATCAGCAGCTGGTCATATCAATAAACCCTTTCGCACAACATGAATTTATACTGTGATATTCCTCCATAGTTGAGAAAAATAGTTGAGTAAATACGCACATAGACAGGCAGAGACAAATAAAACAATGAGCTTTATGAATGCATGTCCAAAGCCTTGATATCCGGCTGGAGTCCTGAACATCCAATCAAGTCTCTGGTCCAGTCTGAAGCCGGGCCAAGAGTAACTCCCTGTGGCTGCTCTAAAGGAGCCAGGCCGTGACTAACATGAACCACAGTCACCATCACTGAGCTGCCAGCCAGGAAATAAATACAGCTGGACAAGACCGTGGACCAACACGCCTTTAAGTTATGTTTGGTCCCAGGTAAACCTCCACAGAACAGGGAACTGATAGATCAACACACAAACCTGAGGGTGACAAAATCTCAAACACATTATGTCACTCAGCAACTGTATGTTAACATAACTACGAAAATAATTGTGTTATGAAACTTTGAAACTGCAGACACGTGTAATCAGTCATGTGACTGGACAGAGTAACATCGACCCAGCTGCGGACGTTCAGAGCAAGCAATGACGGTTGTCAGGTATTCCAATGTCTTGTCTTTCTTTACTGTAAATTTCATAATGAAGCAGACATTTCATATGACACACCACTGCTTTTACTCATCAGGACTAATGTACACACCATGGGGAGTTTACTGCTCACCTTGTAAAAAAATTGTCTTCTGTGGCTCTAGAGGAGCTTTGCCAAATTTGAGAAAATAACCCTGATGATGTCATCGGGGTTACCTTGGCTTAAAGACTACACATTTTTAACCGAATGGCTGTGTTATAGACAAAGGGGTGTGGAGACATAGTTATTTAGGAGAGATGGGGGGTCTAACAAAGAAACACTATTGAGTTGTACTATGGGAATTGTAGTCACGATTCCTTGGCCTCCACTGCAACAAATTTGACAATTAAAATATTAAAAAGTCTCTCGCTGTACCAAACACTCAGGGGTGTGTATCTATCAATATTAAATAATTTAGTATGTACGACATTTCTGCCTAATTTTTACAGAATTTCCAGAAAATCAGAAAAAGAAAATGTGAAATAATGGCAATAATTGGCAATAATTCTCCTGTCGTCCTGTTCTCCTGCCCGAAGAGGGCACGAGGTTACGTAATTCAACGAGAGTATATATGGAAATAAAGTTACAGTCTCCTCATCGCTCCACATATTTTGTTACATTTTCATCTGCCACTATTTTTTGTCTCTCTAGTCACTAGAGAGAGTCACTAAGTCACATACTTCATGTATGTCATGATTAAGTCTATTTTCAATGCACTTTCCCGCATTTTGCTTTTACCACCATTTCCACTTCTGCCAGGGCTAAAAACGTATATTTCAAGTTTTTTTTTCTTTTTTTTTTGCATCCAGCGTTTCCATGCCTTTCTTTATGTGCACATTTAAAATGTAAACGTAATTCTGTTTTTATTATAATATATTCTGCTAACACACTGCATATATCTATTCTTACTACTATTACAATGTTACTGATACTACATTGCACATATCTGTACATGTTGTTCATACATTGTTCATATTACATAGCCATATTTATTCTGCTCTTATAAGGTAACTGCTAATACACTGCCCATATTTATATTTAATTTATATTACTCTAAACCACCTACTGTAAACCAACTGTATACTACTGTCTACACTGCACTATATTTTTTGTCTTGTCTATGCACCACCTTCCTATACTTTGTATCACATTGCACTTTTCTGCTTTTTTGCACTTCTGATTAGACGCAAACTACATTTTGTTGTCTTTGTACTCATACTCTGCACAATGACAATAAAGTTGAATCTAATCGTTGAGCATTTCTTTATAAATGTGGGTGTAACTTTTTGGTCTTTAGGCGTTTAATGATTTTGATGTGGCTCATCTCTAACTTTTCTAACAATCTTCCAGTATGAATCTGTTAATCTTTTAGGCTTAAATAAAACTGAGATAATTTAACACTGTAGCATTTTTGCACAGTCTTTCCTACTGGGCCTGTTTTCAAACCCTGTTGATCCTGCCATTGCCTTTATTCATGTCTATCACGACTAAAATAGTATGAATAATTATGGAATACTGTGTATTTATAAAACCAACAAAAATGTGTTAAAGTTAAGGATGGATGTAAATGTTCTGCAGGACATATACAATATACAAACTATGGCAGCATCTGTAGCCAAGTTGGGACGGAGCCCCCCTGATCCACGGCCCATTTGAGCTGCCTGGTGGAACTGTGCTGCCCAGGCCTGTGTAACTGTAGTGTTGGTGTGACCCATGTCCCATTCTCAGTGGGCAGAGTAGAGGCATTCCAGCAGCTGTCACGCTCCCATCCTTAAGTAAACCCTGCTGGTGTAATCATTCAAGGGAAGCAGCCAGAAGAGTTGCTAAAACACTGAAATCACGCACTCACTTAACAGTGCCCGCATTGAACGATGCTCAGCGAGCGAGGCGGCCCAGAGCAGATCTTCAACACCTGCAACACCTGCCCCGTTTAATGCGGTGTTCACATCATGTGGGAGAGACGGCAGACATGAGATTCCTGCTTGAAGAAGCTGTTCACGTTAGATTTCAGCCAAGAAATATCTTTGATCTCAATTTTCTGGAGGTAACTACACCAAGTTGGGTTTGGAAGTGGGCCCAGGCCTCTCTGATTTTACTGATTTTGACATGGCCTACTGTATATGTGAAAGGAAATATCTGCAATTTAGCATAGGGAATTCTGTGTTTGTTTCACAGCTTTCCACACTCAAGTAACTTGTATTTACAAGTCACACTGCATTTATTGTCCTTTATGTCAACACAGTTACATCATTGTCTCCGCCAGGCTTAAGCATTCGGTCCACACTGTAAAAATGGACGACGTGTCTCCACATCCTCCCCCTGTAGAAAAATAAAGCCAGAATATCCCGGATACGGGCGCTGCCATCTTGCTCATTTGAAGCCAGAGTCTGTGCAGTTGTGCTGCGGCATCAAAGTCCCGCCCCCGTTTATATAGCATCAAATGACTAATACAAACCAAACGTATCAGTAAAATGAACATTTGAACAAAAATCAGTGTGATAAGAACTACTTAAAATGACAAAAACATCTTTGGGAAAAATCTATTTGATGTGGACTTTGACTTTATAGTTTGGCTCATGTCCCATCCGCTAATATTGAGATGTTGGAATTTATGACCTATACTGCAGCCAGCCACTATGGGGCGATCAATATATTTTCTCTTCACTTCTGGGGAGCTGTCATGTCATCCATCTTTATATTTACTATACATGTTGTTACTATCTTGTTACTTTTTTAACTATTTCTATGGCAGAAAGTAGATTGAGTGAAAGCTATCAACAGTGATGTCTGTGGATTGTACAGACAAATCAGGACATTATTTCTGGAAAGACATTTTTGTGCATTTTGTAATAACATTTGTAATTGCTTTGAGCATCACAAATTAAATTACCTTCAGCACTCTTGTATTTGGGTGGCAGCATACACCACACAGAGGAATCTCTCAGTACTTTGTCACATAAAATAAAATGTATCTGCATTGCTGGGCAGCACTGGGGGAGGGAGGTAAGTGAGAAAGTATGTTTTTTTTTACTTAAGCTTGGAAGTAATTTTTTGACCTTGGGAAAAGTAAAGATGTTTAGATATTTTCTTTTTTTATTTCCATCTTTTCTGGATTTGAAGACCATGAGATGTGGTTGAAAGCTATTGAAAAAGGGCCATTTGACTTTTTCGCTACACTGTTTTTTTAAATGTTTTTTATTTGGGTGATTTAAGATTGAAATGCAGCATATATGAAGGTACATTCACACACAGTACTTACAAAATGGGTTATTCTCTGGTTTTATTATGAGTTACAGAGCGCCATGCATAAATGCAGCAGGTATTGCATTCCATTCAAATCCCAATAGATTAGTGAAATACTGGTATCTGGAGGCTATCATAGTGAACAGTGAATACATTGATTGAATACTTAATTTGGCTTCGAGACATGAGTAAATTGCTACCAAAAGGACAGAAAGGGCCACTGATGCATTTTCCCCTGTTATTTACCACGGCAAGACTGCTGTTCTTCTCGTTCCATACCTCCTTGTCTAACTCACACTCTCTCCCTCTCTCTCCGACACACACACACACACACACACACAGAGGAGGGCCTGTAAGCGTCCTCCTCAATTAGGAGTGTTTAGCTTTAACAGTGCGCCGGCGTCAGCTAAGCCACGGCTCCCTCGAGACCAAGCCGCCAATCTCACTGAGTCAACACATGCGTACATACAGTACCCTGACTGCCCTTACGAAATGAGTCAGACACACACACACACACACACACACACACACACACACACACACACATATAATCTTACACACAATTTGCTACCAACTGTAATTGGTGTACCTAGTAGTTTGCTACTTCAACACAGGCAGCGCCCCCTCCAGAGGCTTTTCTGCATACACGCACAATGCTGATACACAGTTCAGGTCATCAGCCTCACCTGTCTGACCTGTGGTTATATGCTGAATTAGTGTGACAGTGTGTGTGTGTATGTACAGGTGGGATACACTACACTCATTCATACAGAGACACCTGGTTGTCTTGGAGTGCATGTTTCTTTGTGTGTGTGTGTGTGTGTGTGTGTGTGTGTGTGTGTGTGTGTGTGTTTTGACAGCTGGGTCTCACCAGGCTGCACAGTGTCCTCAGACGTCCCACAGAAACCTTAACCCTTTGACCTGGCACCTCAATCGCCACCACACGCCACCACAACTACACACTGCTTAATTCAACTGCAGCAACATTTAGTCAGTGCCAGAGTCAAGTTTAGACAACTCTAACAGGTAAACAATAGCTGGATTCCAGGAAAATGCTATCACTGATAGTGACAGTATTCTCCTTGAATTCAGCACCTTGAATTGGAGCACTGTAGGGATGATGTTATACCCTTTTCCCACCAAAATTGTATTAATTGTATTAACTGTATATACAGGTTTTTATTCATTTAAAAAAAGAAAAATTAAGATTATTTTTTGGGGCTTTTCCGCCTTTAATGAACAGGACAGGTGAGAAAGGGGAGAGAGAGGGGTAAGACATGCAGGAAATCGTCGAAATATATGTGCACCTGCTCTACCCACTGATCCAACCCGGCCACATATGCAGGTTTTTTAAACACTGGTAAACCTGCTAAAAATAGCCTATAGACACCTTTCCCATTGCCAGTAGGCGAGTATGCCTGTCTGTTTGTTTTGCTTGTATGTCACGTCACAAACATGTCAGAAAACAGGTGTTAACTTTTCCTGCTACACCTTTCCGACTCAGTGCACAAAACTGCTAGCCTGACAAGCCAGACCCACATCAAGATGTTGAGTCTGGGAACTCACCATTGGCATGGCTCAATCCGAGGGGTGGGATAAGCGGTTGTCTTTCAAATTCCCTCTGCAGCCGTAGCCAACCAGAGCAACGCTAGTTGATAGATTAAACTTTTGCCATATCCGGTCGGCAAAACTCCGAGCACATCTTCCTTTTTTAAGAATGACTTCAGTGCTTAATTCCAAGTCTTCCAGAGTCGCTGCAAAAGCCGATTCGAAAGACCGCTGTTCGCCAGCAGCAGCAGCCATCTTCTTTGTTTTCAAGTAGCAGGGAATTCACGCAGAACCATCGCAACTCTGCTGTCATTGTGTTAAGCCCACCCACCATCTATATATACAATGTGTTTGGCCTGACCAACTTTTCTGTATATTTACGTCATATCTTTGCTAATAAACTCTCTTTGCTCTGCATTCACAGTCACTCGCTCCACCACACATTCCCCCCACACCACCACACACAGACACACACACACACACACACACACACACACACACACACACACACACAGTAGAAAGCAACATGGAGGCCAGTGAAAATGTTACGGTGTTTTTATTATATGTTACTTATTCAGTCTGTCTTTCCAACTCGGTGCAGACTAGAGCGTTGTTTGGGCTGAGACGGACGGAATATATGACGTCGATGATAGAAGTTACTGATGGAGGCGTAAAGTCCCTCAAAAGTGAATACTGACACACTGAAGCTGTTTTTACTCAATTAATAATACAATATATGTATATATAATAATGTAATTAGCATGCTATTTTGCTGAAGCTTATTATATTATTATGAATGTTCTGGTGGCAGTTCAAGTTTTACGACGAGTGGCAAACAAATCTCTTACCCTTTATTTGGAGAAGGTCGACGAGAAGCATTCACTATAAAATTCTACTGACAAAATACTACAGTATATGAGAAAGAGAAGCTACATATACATACTGAGTAACAGATACATGTAATCAAGATTACATAGAATAGCAAAGTGGGAGAAGCTGAAGGTTCCAACAGCAAATTAGCAAGATTGAAAGATTGCTTAAAATTAGTTCCTCAACAGGAGAAAAAGGTGTCTCCTGGATATTATAAAGTATACTTTAGGTGTATGTAATGGCTATCAGTAAAAAAACATCTTTGGTTTCTGGGAAGTCAAGTTTGTAAGAATGGCTAATGGCTGTGAAAGCGGTCACCAGCTCGACAGAAGAGGAGATGATTTGTTCAGACTTGGCAGTTTTTTAAATAGCAGTTACAGCTTAAAGGTTGGAAAGAAGACATCAGAAGGATGAAAGTTACCATGACATACCATGTCATTGTTGACTTCTCTCCACATTTCCACATGCACAGGCGTGTAGCTTCGACTTTCTATCAACATAGATATTTTGAACAAGACTTTTTCGGAACCCTGGATGCCCAAAATAACTAATTCCACCCTGCAACTCTATAGGAGCTAAATTTATCAGAACATTTTTTTCAGATTTATATGAATTGAACAGTGGGGCAATCTCAGAAAAAAAATAAAGATAAAAAAATTCAGAAAGGATAAACCCATTTTATGCCATCCTTATGTGATTAACTATTTGTGTCATATGAAGACAACCAGTTTTGTTTAAAGGGTCCCTGAATAAACTGTACAGAAATGTTAGGTTCAGTATTGGGTATTATTCTTTTTCACAAAGTTGATATTGTTACATGATACATACTAATGCCAAGTTGTGAATCTCCCTGTATGCCCGACTTGCAATAATATAATTATTTTGGCAACATTGTATTTTGTTTTAGGTTTTAATGTTGCATAAGGGATCCCCATTTTCCAAAGAAAAGAGTGACTGTTGGTTATAATCCAACATCATTCTGTAACATTTTGACCACAGGGCTGCAGTGTGCCTGGACCCTGTTGGGAAACACTCTGCTCTGGAGAATGTTGACTGAATCGAGTGTGTGTTCACAGACCTGCTGAGAGTGTGTGTGTGTGTGTGTGTGTGTGTGTGTGTATGTGTGTGTGAAAGAGAGAGAAAGAGACCATGGGGATTTAACCTATGTACAACAGTTTATATAACTGTTGGAGATCTGTCTGTATTTGTGTGTTTACATGTCTGTCGCACTGCATGCATGTCTACGTGCGCGTGTACCTCTGTATGTGAATGTATGTGCCAGATCCTAAGAATGCATGTATTGTTTATCACATTCCTGTTGTGTGTAGGGAAACAGGCTGGGAAACTTAAACCTAACAGGGCTGTACGCTCGCTGCTCTCCACAGTCCGTCCACAGGCTGTCCCAGACAGAAAATTGTGAGGGTTGGGGTCCAAATTACACTTGGTGAGAGAAGAGAATGCTGCGTTTGTTTCCTGCTCTGTGTGTTCAGCGTGTGTACAGTGATCGGAGTGTGTGTTGCGGAGTGTAATGCTTGTGTGGTATATGTTTTTCTCTGGCTTGGCCAACTATGGGCGAGAGCAGCCTCACTGTGACAGGCTCTTTAAGGAGTATTATCGATTCTATCTAAACTAAACGGGTGTCAGTGTTCAGCAGAGCATAAACACAAGAAACACTGCCACTGTGCGTGTGTGTGTGTGTTTGTGTGTGTGTCTGTCTATGTGTACATGTGTGTGTGTGAGTGCGCACATGTTTGTGCGTGTGTGTGTGTGGGGGGAGTTGTCTGTGTTTGTGTGGGTGTTTGAGTGTATGTGTGTGTGTGTGTGTGTGTGTGTGTGTGTGTGTGTGTGTGTGCATGTGTGCATGTGTGTGTGTGTGTGTGTGTGTGTGTGTGTGTGTGTGTGTGTGTGTGTGTGTGTGTGTGTGTGTGCATGTTTGCGCATGTTTGTGTAATCCATGTTCCTCTTTAACACAAATCTATGCAGTAGTAGTACAGTTTTCATGTAATTAACTAATGCAAATTAAGATGTGGCACAAAAAAAGGTGTACTTGAGATTGTTAATAGGGATAGTAAAAAGGAAAAATAAAAACCTAAACATAAGCCTAACCTGTGTAAGAGAGTTGTACAGGTGTCCCTTTAACTAAATTATCTGATTCCAGTTTATTAAATGTGAATATTTTGTAGTTCTTTTACATTTGAGGATGAATTATTGGGCTTTGGGAAACACTGATCTACATTGTTCACCATTATCTGACATTTCATAGACCCAACAACTAATCGAATAACCGAGAAAATAATCGACAGATTAATCAACAATGTAAATAATCGTAAATTGCAGCCCTATTGTACCATAAAAATGTTCTCTTTTGCACCACAACATGACATTCTAAAAGTCCTGCTGCAAGCGTATGTATGACATTTGGGGAAGCTGTTAGTTGTTAGTGAACTGGAAATCTTGGAAATTTGCTATATTTTGCAGGCAATATAATAGGTTTTGTATTAACCCTTGTGTTGTCTTCGTTTCAACCTTGAAAAAAAACACTTTTTTTCTGACATTTCTGACGCCTTTTTTCACAATTTGTTTTTGCTTTTTCCAACGGGCCAATGTGACCCGAAGTCAACACAAGGGTTAAATTATAGAATGCATGACAATGACAGGTGTGACTGGCTTACACTTTTTGACCAGCACTATTAAATCAAGCTTTCCCCTCACTATACATAAGACTTGAAGACCATGGCATAATGTGGTACTCTATTGATTATGGGCCTCAGTTAGTTGGTGATGTCCTCCGTTAACTAAACTGTCATTGTTGTTTTTAATCCCTGCATATTATGGCACAGGTTTAACCTATTTTTCTATCTACTCACAACCTTCAGGACCTCAATTATTCTAATAAATGTAAGAGCTTGATTTACTTTCTTGTGAGACAAACCTCAACGCTGTCAATTAAACTATTGTGGACTGAACATTCGCACAAGACTGGAGTCTTAGTCTGCTTTCAAGTAGACTTGGGTTTTGTTTGTGGTATAAAAACAAACAGACCAATTACAATCACATCAATAAGTCCACCTACTGATTATGAACTGTTGTCTTTTCAGCAAGCAATCTAAAGTTATCCATATAGGTGATGTTGATTATTTATAGTCAATTCAAAAGTATATCTTTTGGGGCATCCCGGTAGCTCACCTTGTTGAGCATGCGCCCCATATACTGAGGCTTAGTCCTTACTGCAGTGGCCCGGGTTAAAGTCCAACCCCTTGCTATCTAATAAAGGCCAAACATTTAAAAAAAAAAATAACAAAAGTGTGTCACCTACAAAATAATGAATTTATTTGACCCCTGGGGTTCTTGGGAGAGTAAGGCTATGCCTGGGGAGGTGGGGAGGTGAAAGGTGAGATATTAATTTCTGGTATACATTTTCATATTAATCACAAATTCAACGTTTGTATGATCGGAAGGCGGGTGGGTCCAACCTCGGCAAATGTAAACACGGTGGTGTGTTCGGCTGATCGCTGGCGTTTAGAGGCTTTACTAAGTGGCACCTGGTCACTGCCAAAACAAACAAAAGTGTGTGTGTGTTTCTCACACACACACACACACGTGGGCGAGCGTGTTGCTGCTAAGTGCCACTGTGTGTTGGCCAAAACAAACAGCCTTAATGAGAAGCAGCTCCTGGGACAGAGAGAGAGAGAGAGAGAGAGAGAGAGAGAGAGAGAGAGAGGAGACCCGGCCAGGCCAAACACACTGACCCCGCTGTCTCTATTACATGGACTTAAAGGAGACACTGTTCCTCTCTGTCCTCCTATAGCATGACCATCACCTTCATCAGCTTCACCCCGCCACACTCCTTCCTGTCCTCGACTCTCACCCCTCTATTCACCACTGAGGTGTGAGGGTGAAAGGGGTGAGAGGGGAAGAAGGTGGGGTGGGGGGTGAACGAGGTGAGTGATGGTAATTAGAAGTACATTTGTAACTGTGTGTGGGAAACATAGGAGTTCTGCTGAACTAGTTTATCTGTAGATGCACTGGCTCAGCAGTTGTGAAAGGAGCAAGTGAAAAAAATGTAGAGAACATGCCATAATGTGTAAGATTGTCCTCCCCAAAAACTGCTCCCATAAGTCCTTTGAAGCAGCAATTACAACCTACTGTATATTTACGTTCATAGTGAAGGTCCCCTCTAGTGGTCATAGTAATTTTGACGGGAGCAAAGCAGGAAGTAAGGTCATTGAGACTTGGGCATTGCGGGCTTAGAAGTGGGCTTGTTCTGATTGGGAAACACCTGGATGGAAATTGTGAGTGTGGAGACTTGGAGACAGTAAAACACATCTTGATTCAGTGCAAGAACTTTTCTCAACAAAGGAGGAAGCTTTTCAGAGCTCTAGGAGCAGCTGGCTACGATCCATTCTAAATTTGGATGACTGGATTTTCTATGCAGTTTTGTACTTTATGGTGAAATATGATTAAGTAATGACAATGTTGGTAACAATCAGTATAGGGCAGCAATACGCCATTGTAGCGTCTAGTCTGCCTTATCCAAAGAAGAAGATGAAGGAAGTAAGGTGACAAAGTATAAGGGCACCAAATTAGTTACACCAAATCTTGCAAAATATATAACATGATAATATAATTTCATTACACTTACCCAGGAAACACGGGTTTGTTCCTCAGAAGTGTTTTAATCAAAACCACAATATTTTTCCTAAACCCAACTAGTTGTTTTGGTGCCTCAACTTCACTGTCGTCGTATAGCTGAATCCCTTCCAGCCACAACCCCAATTTTTCACATCAGGAGGTAGAAGTGGAGTTTGAAAATAAAAGTACTTTAACTTCACGTACATCACGGTCAGGGTCACGTGTGTAACCAAAAGTGAAGTTAGACTGATTTTAACCCAAGCCATTATCTTTCTCTAAACATAACTAAGTAGTTGTGGTGCCTAAACATAATCAAACTGTAACCGTTAAAGATGCGTTTAAAACTGCGATCTTTAAGGTCAAAACCGCGACGGACGTTTTCAGGTTTAAATATGAGGATGGAAAACGCTCTTGTGGGTCATATTAGAGGGAAGGAACAAACAACCAATATCATTGCATGGTTGTACCGATTTACAAAGTAAATACTAAATACAGACACATCTCACACCCTTTTCAGTACCCATATTTCTCATTTAAGGGCTGATAAATACAGTTGTACCAAATAAACATCTGTAGGTGTCAAAACTGTTGATGATCACCATCCATACACGCTATGCAGGGATGTTTTCGTTTTTCTTCTTTCCTCTCCCATTAATAATTAATCATGCTGTCATTTCAGAGCCGGTTGTGTCAAACCTGCCCACTAAGTCAAAAAGTTTCAGTATTACATATTGCACCTTTACTGAAGTAAATGATCTGTATACTTCTTCCACCACTGTTTACCACTAGGCGCCACTATGTTTTGTTGCTTAGGCTTGCAGTCTCAGTCATGGATTGGATGAATTTCCATCACATGCCCATGCCTCACAGGAAGCAATGCTTTGTATCTTTTTTAGGACAACACATCATTTCATGCATTTCACAGCTTCTTGATCATAATTTTTTTTTTTTTTTTTGAAGTTGGACGTTCTATGTAAGTTTTTTTTTTTTTAATCCCCTTAGTGTTTTTTTGGCCTATTTTGGAGCTTTTTTACTTAATCTCAGCCCGTTCTAATGACACATTCAGGGACAGTCAGAATTTTGAGAATCCGATGAACAAGTCAGTCTTTTTCAGCTTCTTTCTAGGGTAAGTGGCATTCTTTTAAACAAAACATGCTTTTTCAAACCTGCCAGTGGGTTTTGGGGTTAGGAGAGAAAGTCCCCCAGGCTACAGCCATCATTTCAATCTCAACTACACACCTGTAAAGTTTGATGACTGCATCTTGCACAACTGTGAGGCTATCACAGTGACAGAACCTGGCCGCAGACAAACAGAAAGACAGAAATTTGAACACCTGGCAAAGTACTCAAAACTGCCTTGTTCCCATTATAGTAGGTATCTCCAGGACCACATTTTGCCATGATGACTGTGACGGGGCGCATGGCTGCGCTACCTATAGTCTCTCAAAGACTGAGTGTAAATGTTACCTGTTTATTATGTTAGCGTGTCAATATGCTGTTTCAAAGCGTCTGTTAAACTAGCCATTCATGAAATACCCCACAGTAATCCCGTAGCGTTCTTGTGCACATATTTACAGCTAATACTGCGGTGATTTATAGGCTATAGCTATATCCATCATTCTCTATTGTTTAAAACCATACCATTTATGTCACAAACATCACCATTTATAATAATCACACAACACTGAAGACTTTGTTAACTACATTGCTGTTTATTTAGTTTAAAAAAGGTAACAGGATAACAAGTAGTCTTTGTGGCTTACCGGCGTCTGCCCTCTTTTGTTGATAAAGGAAAGTTTGCCACGATCGGTGAGTTTAAATGACGTTAGTACATCCGGGGTAACAGGAAGTGACCAGAATTAGGAGTAATTATTTTTTTGTCCATCAAGTTATCTTTTGGCTTAGTGAAATGTTTTTGAGTCATAAATAATTTTCGGCAAATTTCTAGCCTAATAGATCTAATAATTTTGGCTGTTTGTAGCTTTTAATGTCTGCTCGCCTTAGCCACCCCTGTATGTTAGTTTTTGTTGGTATGTTCCAATTCCAGGGGCACGCTACAGATCTTTATAGACTGGCAGTTTCAGTTGTTTAGGAGGGCTAGAGGAGCGAGGACGTAAGTCTGTGGAAGGCACTCGTGACTAGTTTGAAAAAGTCAACTATACATATGATCTTTGTATCATTTAACAATTTTTGACTCTCACGTCAATTTCTTTTTTATGAAAGTATTTTTTTTTTCTTTTTTAATTTTGGTTTTGTTAATTGTTTGTTTTGCCTACAAGCCTTAATTGGGAAAGCATTAATAAAATCCCATCTATTCATCATCATCTCTGACTCATTCTGAGTGTCAACACCTGCTCATGACTACTTCTCTACAATGACACACACACACACACACACACACACACACACACACACACACACACACACACACACACACACACACACACACACACACACACACACACACACACACACACACACACACACACACACACACACACACACACACACGCTGGTAATGATGTCTGTAGTTTCTGCCTAAACTGCCATAATTTTGTGTTACTACAGTTTCCTATACATTGATTTATTTGTGTCAGCCTGCCACAATGCCGACAGACATACACATTTTTCTATTTTTTACTATTTAAAATGGGTAAAAACATCGTATTTCATTATAGGGCTACACACAGCGCATTGATTCACTCAGCCGCTCTTTGTCCTTTCTCACTGTGCTTAAACTAGCACCCATCTGTGATTAGCCCCGGAAGTAAGTCTGTTTCTCTCAGCCGTTATTTTTTTTTTACATGGAGCTTAACACTAGCTAAGATAGCCGATCCTTAGCAAGCTGTCAGGGTGTAGAGAAGGCTTGGACCCAAATGCAGTTCAACAAAATGTATTCCAACCAAGAAAACCACTTACAACGAATCATCCACAGGGCAGCACACAACCCAACAGAAAGCAAAAATCTGACAAGGGACACGGGAAAACAGAGACTAAATACACAGAGTAATGAACACTAACAAGGGACAGGTGATACAACAGGTGGAACAAATCAGGGTGGGGCAGAACAATCAAACAGGCGGGAAACAAATAAAGACAGGAAGAAAAACCAGACGATCAAAATAAAAACAGGAAACAGAGAAAACCAGAAAAACAAGACAGAACAAGACCGAACACGGAACAAAATACCAAAACCATGACACAAGCGTTTGGGCTCGTTACAACGGACATCCAAAACATCAGCAAAGTTTATTTAACCAGCCTGGTATGTGAAACAACGGCATAGAGAAACCAACATCATATCATGACCGCGTAAACATACTTGGCCACTTTCTTAAGCCAAGTGGTGTGCTATGTGTACGCATTTTGAGCGCCGTATACAGCGGACAGGTTGGGTTTAGGAAAAGAAGAACGGGGTTTGATTTAGTAAAAGAAAAAAGCGACGGTTGAGTTTAGGAAACGTGACACACAGGACGCGATCCCCAGTCTCCTGGGTGAAAGTCCCCAACCAACCTCCCTACGTGGATTTTTGCCCTTTCATACTACTCGCTACGGTGTAAATTCACACGCAATCGCAAGGTAATGTAAGTCAATGGAGGCCAAACGGCGTTGATAAACAAGCTAAAAAGCGAATATGCGTCTTGATAAGACGCATACTCGCATGTCATACATACGCCTTCATGAGATCAGTCTGGAGAAACAGACTAAACCTTACAAACTTGCTGTTTGGGAGTTCCAGGTAAACTCATGGAAGACTTTACTGTAGGCTAGCTGTATGGTGATGCCAGTCTACGGAGCAGCAGGCTGTGGGTCCAAAAGACTGACAATCTTTCCAGATTACATTTAAATCACGCTCTCATCTAAATCTAAATATCTAATCTCCTTATAATCTAAATATCTTTCTGACATTAGTTCAAGCTGTTCTCTATATATCAATATACTGTACAATGCCATATCCACAAATAAAATGACTGTGCTTGTTCAAGATGACTTGGCATATCAACTTGGACTTCACTGTTGTGATAATTTGACTTACTTGAGAGTTGAATCCCCAAAGACTAGGTAACCACATCATTAACAACCTCTTTCTTTTGACTCTCTTCATTTATTTCATTACTGTCTTTTCTCCCATCTCCTCACCAAACACCTTTAGCAGAGGTGCCCTTAAACAAGGCACTCATCCGTCTGGATCCTCTGCTGCAGGCAGCGCCTTGCAACTGTATATGTGCTACAGAGTGGCGTTAAGAAGGCATAAAATATGAAAACCTTTCCTCGCTTAAAAAAAATAAACCTCAAATGCAAGCTGACAGGGTTCAGAGTGTGTGTTTCGTCATGTTTGTGTGTCAGTGTGCACGTGCGTGTGTGTGTGTACTGCATCCCTCACACTGACCTCTGCATGCCAGGTCATATCCTGTCCATATCTTTTTCTCTCTTTTTTTTTTTGCTAGTTGCTGCTTGCTGTTTGCTTTGGCAGCTGCAGGTCTTTCGGGGTTCAGGTGTGAAGAGAGCAATAGAGTGTGTGTGCATTAGTCAGAGCTTTTGTGTATGTGTGTACAGTAAGCATATGTGTGTGTGTGTGTGTGTGTGTGTGTGTGTGTGTGTGTGTGTGTGTGTGCGTCCAGTTATTTTAGGCACAGTCACCATGGTTGTTTATTTTTGGTTCTGAAAGACTTTGTATGAATGCATATGTACATGTCTACACATCGTACACATTGTGCTTACGTGTGTGTGTGTGTGCGCTGTGTATGTGTGTGTGTTTTTTGGCAGTGGACTGGTGAGCAGGGTTAGGAGGTTGTGGTTAGTTTGTGTGTTCAGGGCCGCTGGTGTGAAAGAGCAGTCAGAGCTGCGCTTCCCTCTGGAGAGAGAGTTTAATTTAGAAGAACAAGGCTCCTAACACACACTTGTGCCACTACCGTCTCCTTGGCCCGTCTCTCCACACCTCATGCCTCCCGTCCCCGGCCCTCTCTGCCACGCTATAAAACTTTAACCATCTCTATTTTCTCTTCCCTTACTTCTTAACCTTTTTATCTCCTTCCCTCCTGTCTGCCACTGCTTCACTCTCTCCACATCTGACATTGGATGGCAGACCTTTAAAACTGAAAAGACTAACAGGTTGCCTTTGCCACAGGTTAGTATAATGAAGTTCTCTGTGACTTTGTACCGTAAGCGTGTTTGGTCCTTTGGTAGCAAATCATAAACCTGACTGCTTCTCAGTGGCCAGGACTGTACAGCTGAGGGACTTTTTATTTTTTTTAATATTTTTATTTAACCTTTATTTAACCAGTTAGGCCATTGAGAACAGGTTCTCATTTGCAACGGCGACCTGGCCAAGAAAAGCATAGGTTTCCCATTCAATAAAGTACAAGAATACAGAATACAATACGCTACATAAAGTGCAGAGTTATTGGGCATTACATTAGTTAGTTAGTTATATTTTATTTCTGTGTCATGCCAAACATTTTGGCCCATCCCACATGGGATTACAAGACACCACAAACTTACTTATTTAGCAAACATCTTCCTGTCGCATATACAAATCATTCTGAGAAATACATAAATACAAATATATACATATATACACATTAGAGATGCACCGATTACAACTTTCTAGGCCGATTCCGATTTCCGATTTTCTTTGAGTTAGGCCAGCCAATACCGATTTTAGCCGATTCCGATTTAATTTTTTCTAACCACTTTACAGCACACACAAATATTTATTTTCTATCTTTTCTTTAAAAGAACATTTTACATAGAACATTTTTTGAATAGATAATCGATCGCTATAAAATAGAACTATATAAATTACTCCTGGTGTGGGAAATTCACGCACATCTAAAGTACAATGTTAGAACCATTTCCTTCTTTTCACATCCAATATCCAACTTAATATAATAAATATAGCCTTGCAGTATAAAGATATTTCTCAAAACACACGCAGGCCTGTTTGAACGTCAACAGTAACTTTACCTGAAAACATAAACGTCACCACTCATTTTACACACAGTTAGCAACAAACTAAACGCTGGGGGAAGATTACTACGTTTTTAATGTTAATTTTAAGCAGTATGCACCCCCACTAACCTCTAAAGCGTTTTAAACAGTAACGTTAATATAGCGTGTCGGAGGAATACATCGTGTCTTTTTTTTTTTTTAATACAGCGTCTTTTGCAGCCGGACGGCAGAGGCAGAGGGACCGTCACTGCAGCGTTCTAACGTTAGCTTATTGTCTCATCTGGGATCTGATAAACAGGAAATGCATCAAAGTCAGTGTGCCCAACGCTATTTTCCAATAAACTGTAGCTGTCAAATTTCACGGGACCCGCGGTTTTCATGTTCCAGTTATTCAGCCTCAGAGGGGAGAGTGAGCGCGGCTGAGAGCAGTTAGAGCAGACGGCCGTGTAGAATTACTACTTTATAACATTTCATAAACAGCTGATTGAGCGGCGGTGCGCTGATCTTGCGTTAATCATGCGGCGTCCGAGGGAATTTGACCGGCATAAAATCGGCATATGTCAGACTGACCGGCCGATCGCCGGTCATGGCGGAGCACGAGAAAATCTGCCAATTCCGGTCAATTGGTGCATCTCTAATACATACATGTATATACACACACACATTACATACAAACAACAAATCCTCATCTACAGTTCATCTCGATAAAGAGCTTTTTTCCTCTTCTCCCAAGCTTTCTCAAGATAACTGGCTAATTTATGTTTCATATGTAAACATCCATCTCAGTCTTTGAGCATCATCCATATTTACCAACTCAATCTCTGCTTTTATCTTACGAAACAAAAAAATCACGCTGTTCACAATAAAAAGGACAGTAGAAAACTAAATGGAACTCATTTTCTATATCATTCAAACAACACATGGGACAGATCCGTTTTTCCTCTTCTAAATTAACATATCGTCTTCTTTCAACAGTCAAAGAGGCAAAACACCATATCTCACTGTAGCACATAAAGATCTTTGCCTTTTTGACAAATTATATACAACATCATTCTTTGTGCCATATTTCGGTTTTATCATCACAAAAATACGCAATTTTGGCTTAGTCCATATATTGGCAGCCCACTGCTTTTTGTCTTTAGCAAACACATCGATTTTTTAAACAAAACAATATTCAGCTTTTCATTATTTAAAAACAACTCACTAAAACCATAATTACAAAACAATTTGCATATATCGTTAGACCAAGAACCAAGAATGTGTTCATCCCAGAGAAATATTTTCCTCGTCAACCTATTTGCGTCCATATCTAATAAACAATTTCAAAATTCCATAATGCTGGTACTTAGTGAGGTTTAAGTAAATCAATGGATATGCAATACATGAACAGAGAGTCAAAAAACAGTCTAGTGGTCTAGTTAGTGAAGTAGATCAGTTATAACATTATATATATATATATATATAATATATATATATATATATATATATATATATATATATATATATATATATATATATATATATATATAGACAGTCTAGATAAATGCTAAAGTGTAGAGAAGAGACAATATACAGTTAGTGCAAATGGTGGTCTAGGTAGTAATGCAGATCAGTAATAGCACAGTATACAAGAATAGATAGACTATATAAATGCTGAAATGTAGTGAAGAGTTAATATACAGTTAGTGCAGATTGTGGTCTAGATAGCGAATTAGATCAGTAGATGTGCAAAAAGTGTGTTACAACACAGGTGAAATAACGGTTGAGCATACTAGGGCAGGTGAATAGTGCAAATTAGTGTAAACAGATATGATAGCAATGCAGGTGAAGATGTGCATTTGTGCAACTGCAATGGGGCATGACAGAGACAATGGGGTAAGGGTGTGCAAAAACAGTGGATGAAAGACGGGGAAGAGTTAGCACTTAAAGTGATCGGACAGGAGCACACACAGACGTGTTTTCAAGGCAGTTAGTGGGATAAGGGTTTTGAGTTTCAGGGGTTTTTTGTAGTTCATTCCAGTCATGTACAGCTGAGAACTGGAAGGAGTGGCGGCCAAAGGAGGTGTGGGCTTTTGGGGTGACCAAGGAGGTGTAACTGCTTGAGTGCAGGCTGTGGGTGGGTAAAGCTATAGTGACCAATGAGCTTAGGTACAGCGAGGCTATGCCTAGCAAGGATTTGTAAATGAGTTGATATCAGTGAGTTAGGCGTCGGGTGTGTAATGAGGGCCAGCCAACTAATGCATACAGGTTGCAGTGGTGGGTGTTATAAGGGGCTCTGGTCACAAAACGTATGGCACTGTGGTAGACAACATCCAGTTTTTTCAGGAGAGTTTGAGGCAGTTCTGTATATGACATCACTGAAATCTAGAATTGGTTAAATTGTCATTTTCACCAGAGCGAGTTTGGCAGCGTGAGTGAAGGAGGCCCTGTTGCGGAATAGGAAACTGATCCTGGACTTAACTTTAGATTGAAGGTGGTTTATGTGTTGCTGGAAGGAAAGGGAACTGTCTAACCAGACACCTAAGTATTTGTACACCGCCAAATGTTTTAATACCAACCCATCAAGAGTGGTAATGCTAATCGGATGGGCAGGGTTGGGCAGCGATCGATTGAAAAGCATGAACTTGATTTTGCTGGAGTTTAGTAATAATTGGAGGTTTCGGAAGGAGTGCTGAATGGCATTGAAGCTCTCCTGGAGGTTTGATAGCACACTATCCAATGAGGGGCCGGATGTGTACAGGATGGTGTCATCTACATAAAGGATGGGTTTGAGAGTTCCCAACAGCAAGAGCCACATCATTAATGTATATAGAGAAAAGAGTCGGACCGAGAATCTGTCAGAAATAATGAAGCAGTGCATGGGTCAAAGCAAGCCCATGTTTCCTAAAATCATTTAATGGTGAAGGTAGCCCATGAACATACTCACCTTTAGACTGTGCGATATTCGTATACATTTATCCCTTAAACATTATTCAAAAATGGTACTTAACTTAGTGTTGCAGCAGCAGTGTCTTCTGATTCTCTGTAATAAAAAAATATAGTACTCACACAGTGCATTGCTGAGATCTGGCAACATGGCAATATCACCTAACAGAAGTCAAGAAACACAACTGAACATAGGATCAGAGAGGTTTTGGAGAATCCCCAGACCAGATTAGCCAATCGTATTTAAAAGACAAAATAAAGGTGAATGGTTAAATTAATACCAGTATCCCAACTGTAAAAATGTATCTAATTTTCAGACCGACATCCTGGTTCTCTTTGACCTTGTGTACTTACCACACTTTGAATAGAATCACTTTAGCATTGTTTCGGTGTTCGCAGTGTTCGGAGATCTCAGCAATTACTTTGGTGAGCATTATGTTATCACAACTAAAATGATGGTCAAACAAATGAAAAGACTCAAGTTGGAATGAAATGTAATCAACCTTGAATGCATGCACATTTTCATTTATGTCATGTAACATACCATACTTTAACAAAGTATGTTTTTTTATCACAACAAAAAAAGGAGGTAGGTACACAAAATATAATTACACACAGTTCCTGTACATCACTTTACACTGCTCAGAATGGGAATATTATGCCGCATTATACCACATATACCCTTATACCATACATCAATAGACCAGTTGACAGTACATCGATGTGCAAAGGAAAAATACATCATGTGAGGGATACACTTTCAACAAATTCAATAAAGGGGGCCCAGGTTTTAGCGTATCTGTCCCGTAAATTATTACGATTATATCTCAACTTCTCTAATGGGATCACATAGAGTACCTCTTTGACCCAGTGTCTAAACGAGGGAGGTCTCACAGACTTCCAGTGTAAAAGAATTCGTCTCCGGGCAAGAAGTGTAATAAATGCTACAGCGTTTGGCCTGGGGGACTGTAATTTTTTTTTCTGATGGGAATACCCCAAAAATAGCAACTGTTGGATTGGGATTCACTATTCTGTCACAAATGAAGGAGACCGCTTCAAAGACCCCAACCCAGAAGTTGATAAGTGAATCACAAGACCAGAACATGTGACCTAATTTAGCTGGACTGTGGCCACACCTCAGGCACACAGGATTGGTACCAGGATATATTTTGGCTAGTTTCTCAGGTGAATAATGCAATCGATGCACAATTTAGAATTGAATAAGGCCATGTCTTATGCATAAAGAGGTAGTGTGTATACGTTTTAAACTACATTTCCATGTCTCGTCAGACAGTGTAACACCCAAGTCCTCTTCCCATGCCAGTCTGGCAGTATCCCACTGGGGGGGGCCTAATGACCAGTACTGATTTGTAGATTTTAGACACCCTTTTTTTCATCGTAGGGTCCAGGTCCAGTATGATATCAGTTGCATTTTTCGGTGGTAAGGAGGGAAAGTGTTTCTTAGCAACACTATGTACCTGTAAATACCTGAAAAAGTGATTGTTGGGAAGGTCGTGATCTTTTTGTAGTTCGTCAAATGAAGCAAATGTGCCCTTGACGAAGAGGTCACCAAAAAACACCAAACCATTCTTATGCCATACTTGGAAGGCAGTGTCAATCTGGGATGGAGGAAATAAATGATTGTTTGCTAGTGGGAGCAAAGAAATTGCCTGACTGAAATGAAAATGTTTTCTGAATTGGAACCATATTTTAAGAGTGTTTTTGACAACCGAGTTCAAACCCTGAAGACTTACGCTAACAGGTAAGGGGCCACTCAGGATAGATATGGGTGAGGGTGGATAATTGGAATTAAGTTCCATAGAGGCCCATGTTGGCCCTTCTTTGTTTTCATAGGTAGAAATCCAGTGATTCAGTTTGGAGATGTTAGCTGACCAGTAATAAAACAAAAAATTAGGCAGACGCAGCCTTCCTGCTTCCTTTGGCATCTCCAGGTAAGCTCTATTAATTCATGGGGTGGAGTTGTTCCAAATAAAGGAGGTAATATTACTATTCAACTTTTTGAACCAGGACTTGGTTATTAAGATGGGGATCATCTGAAATAGATATAAGAATCGAGGCAAGATAGTCATCTTTACTGTGTTTACTTGGCCTGCCAGTGTAACAGGGAGTGCAGACCATCTTTGGAAATCCTGTTTGGTGCACTCTAGCAATCGTTTGAAATTACAGTTGTATAGGTCTTTGTATTGTCGTGTAACCCTGATGCCCAGATAAGTGAAGGACTGGGGCTCCAATTTAAAGGGAAGATTGTTATAATTGAGTTGATTGCCAGTTGATTAATAGGGAATAGTGAACTTTTAGAGAGATTTAGTCTGTAGCCAGATAGTTTTCCAAATAGTTGTAATATGTCTAGAACCTTAGGGACCGATTCTGTTGGATTGGATATATAGAGTAGAAGGTCGTCCGCATACAGCAAAACTTTATGTATTAACTGGTTCCTAACAATACCAGGAATATCCTGTTGCATTCTCAGCACCACGGCAAGAGGTTCAATGGCTATGTCAAATAGAAATGGCGAGAGGCAACACCCCTGTCGAGTTCCGCTTTGCAGCATGAACGGGTTGGACCTAATCAGGTTGTTGCGTACTGAAGCTGTTGGCGAGGTATACAATAATTTAATCCAAGAAGTGAACTTAGTACCAAACCCAAACCCATCCAATATCATGAACAGATAGTTCCACTCGATGCGGTCGAAGGCCTTCTCCGCATCAAGGGAGAGCAGAACCTCAGGCTGATGGGCCGAGTGAATAGAGTAGAGTATGTTGAACAGCCGCTGCATGTTATGAAACGATTGCCTCTCTGGTATAAAGCCTGTTTGATTGGGATCGATGATATTAGGTATCACCGATCTTTGTCTTTTTTCATTAGGACTGATATTGTTGCCTGAGTCATGGTTGTAGGTAGTTTCCCTGTCGAGATAATTTCCTTGAACTGAGAGTTCAGAATAGGTACCAATTTGTGTGAGAATATCCTATAGAACTCAACAGGAAACCCGTCAGGTTTTATGAAATATACTTATGAAGCTCAGCGTAAATTCTTTCAGGAAGACTTCTATGCTTCACATTTCTCTCTCGCTCCCAACCTAATCAGCTGCATTGTCATCTGCTGAATGTGGACGTTTACTCTTTCAGTTTAACCAACCAGATTTGCCACAATCTTCATCAGCTATCGCGTTGTTGCATTCAATTGTTAAATCTGTTCTACTCTCTAATGCTGTCAGTTGTCATTTCAGGCTAAATCGATACAGAAGGTCTACTGTACAATGGCTTTTGTGATTTCCTGAAAATGCATGGTCTAACCCAATTAATTTGTGTTCCAACCAGAATAACTGAACATAGCCAAACTGCTATTGACCATTTCATGGTATCGGACACATGTAAAATCCTACAAAGTGGTGTCAATGGCCCTCATTTATGAAATGTGCGTATGACCTAAAACAGGTGTAGGACGGATGTATGCCGATTCCTACGCAAAGCAAGGCATTTATCAATTTGAACGTGAGCATAGGCTGTGATAAAATCTCATGTCTGGTCTGAACTCATGTACGCAAGTTTTTGAGTCAGTGTGGACTTGCAGTGTGGCACAATCAGTTTAACAGGAGGAGAAATCATCAGTTGATCACTTATCAGCAATGGCAGAGCTGGCTCTTATAGAGGACCTCTATGCACCGGTAACAGTGCACATGTACACACACGGGCCACGGTGGAGCGCTCCATTGGATTGATTAAGGGCAGATGGCTTTGTCTTGCATCAGCGATATCACCCATACACAACAAGAAAAAGTCTACAACAATTGTTTTAGCCTGTGGGGTTCTGCACAACATCGCGCATGAAAACAGGGTGCCATAAATGTAGTGATGGAGCCAGATGACCCGATGCCCAGAAAGCAGTGTCCAGCACAGTCCCAACTGGGGATATATGAAGGAGACAGGATATCATTCCTCGCTTTTAAAAGGTATAGTGTAATGCTGTCAGTTAAATGCGTTATTAACGGTGTTAACGCAAGCCCATTTTAACGGTGTAGATTTTTTTATCGCAAGATTAACATTCTTTTTGGCATAGCAAACTAGTAAAACAACTAGTAATGTTAGAAAAACTACAACACCACACCGGATCTAGCTAGACCGGAAATAAAACAACAGGCATGCTGCACACACTTGTTTGGGCTTGCGAGCCGGCCAAAGAGTAGTAGGCTAACGTTACGTTTTGAGTGGATGGCGAGCACGAGATGCAGAAATGGATGCCAATAAGATTCTGAATGGAAAGTTTACTTTTAAAAAGTTGCCAAATAGTTCCACTGACAAGAACAAAGTGATCTGTGTGTTTTGTCGTTGTGAACTGAGCTATCATCGCAGCATTTTAATCGTTTGAAAACACTAGTATAGTGTTATATTTGGCATTGATATTTAATACTTGAAACATGACGATGCACAAAATTTTTATTTATTCTTCAGGTTTCTTGTTTCTTTTTTATAGTTTTGTTAATGGCCACAAGTGAACGATTTATTTCTGCCATTGACAGAGTTATTTCGGCTTGTTTTTCCAGCCCCTCTGCTGTCAGGAGACAGGGTTGGGGTGGTGGTCCAGCACGGGGGGCGGAGGACACACGCTCTCCCTCACAGCCGTTGCCTGGTTCTGACTCATGAAAAAATCTCGAGTAAAATAAGACACTGCATAAACTCTACTACTGTGTGTTTATTTAAATATAGGTACACCATGTAGGCCTAAGATATTGCAATATAAGCCTGTATATTACTATTAGGACTATAGCATACATATGTCAAGGATGTATACATTAAATAAAATTCAGCTGGAGTCTGATTTACTACAGCAACACTGTTGACTGCATCAGTGATCTCTTTCCATTCCACATTCTTTCTACAGCCCTAATACCAGTTTTCAGGCTGCCAAATAATGTTAGTGCAAATGAGCCAGAGATATCAGGGTTTCAATCTCCACCTCTCCAAAGTGCCGCTTCTAAGCCGGATTATGTCTCGCTGTCGTAAATTGTAGGAGCACGGCCTCAAAACTGAGAATATATTGGGGTGTGATATTTAAATTACGATCGTTTGCAGCCGCTGTATTTATGAATGTACGACGCTCTGATTGGTTTCACGTTTCATGAATCACACGTGAAGCCTGTCATAAGATGATTTTTGCGCTCATATCTGCGCTGGTTTCTATGTTAGGTTGATAAATGAGGGCCATTGTGTATGGAACTAGTGACCATTTTTTTAACCTACTGTGCCAGGAAAGTTAAGAGGGCTCAGATTAAATTCAACCCAGGGTTTTCTGTACCACGAAGGTGGATCACTTGTTACCGGGTTCAATCGCCGTGGTAACTTATGCTGAACACCTAACATGGTCGGGAACACGTTATGTTGGAGATTAGGCATCAACTGGTGTAAAAGCACTGACCAATCAACACTCGATTGATAACGGCGTCACCGCAACCTGTGGAAATTAGGACGGTAAAATCAGGCGGAGCTCGGTGCGCGGAGAGGGAGAGAGAGAGGGAGAGAGGGGGAAAGTGGAGGTGAGAGGGATGTGCTCATAAACATTAAAGGAAAACTCCGGGCAATTTTTCTGTTAACTTTGATCGCTATAAGTATGTGAGTACTGTCGATAGCAAAAAAAACGAGCCAAATCGGTGCTAGCAATATGGAGCTGCTGCAGCTAATGCTGAGAGCTCCCACTTAGCTAAAACAGCAGTTTTGGGGGCATATCATAAAGAGTGCCTTTGTACCTCTTTAACAGACACAAAATTAAATTAAAACTGCAAGCAGTGATGGACGGGCCATCGCTCCTCTGCGCGCGTCAGGGTTACCGGCATTCGCCACTCCTTGCGACCGTGCATTTCCGCGACACTCTGAATTCCCTGCTGAGTTCAATGATACCTCACACAAGACTTTATGTCATACAGTTCCTTAGCTGTGACAGGGGGCGTGGCCAAAGCATAGGGGTCAGGGCAAACCTTTACCAATTAAATAGAGTCTCTGCTGAGTTCATTGATACCTCACATAAGACGGGCCACCAGTTATGAAAGGGGCGTGGCTTAAGCATGGGGGGGCAGAACAAACCATCACCAATGAATAAGGAACTATCTGCTGAGTTCAATGATACCTCACACACGGGTCTACCTTAAATGGTTAAAATGTTATGAAAGGGGGTGTGGCTTAAGCATAGGGGGCGGGCCAAGCCATCACCAATCAAAAACAAACTCTCTGCTGAGTGCAATGACACCTCACACAAGACTCCTCACACATTTGTCACTTCAAATGTTATGGAAGGGGCATGGCCTAAGTAAGTGGCCATGGTTAAAGTACAGGGGGTGGCTCAGTATCACATGTCGACCACACATTATAAGAGTAAATCGGATGATGTTTGTCATATAAGGCGCATTTCCTGTTGCCAGCGGGGGGCGCTATGACCAAAAGTAAATATTGGCCTGTAGATGTCCTCAGACCTGGACCCTTATCAATCGTGAGAAATTTCAGGCAGCCTCCTGTAACGCTGTTACTTTACAAGAAACAGGCATCATTTGGCCCGTTTCCATGTAGTTACATAGTCACTGATATGATCATAACCACTACAGTGATCAGTTACCTATTTTTGAGTGGGAAATAAACTTCAAAAAAATTCTGTCCTCTGGAGGACATCCACCAGACCAGCAGGCGCCCGTGGATTGTTGTCGGCCACGCCAGGCGGTGAAGGCAGGGAGGAAGTAGAAGGATGCTGGTCTGGCCTGCTAGCCTGGCTAAGGCAACTAACACACAGTTCGCCACTGCAGAGACTACTATTCACCAACGCCAGATGGATCGCTCGCAAAATGGATATATATGCTTCAAATACACACAGAACTGCTGCGTGATGATTATTACTGAAGCCTGGCTGAACACACTCACTGATCCCAGACGGCAGCTAGAAGCTAACAGGGTAAGTTAATTTAAACAATGTCTGGGTTGAAAACGCATCTTGTTGTCATGTAAGGGCCCTGTTCATGTTGCACAGACATTTTAATGGCATTTTGTGTCTGTCAAGAGGCACAAAGGCACTCTTTATGATATGCCCCCAAAACTGCTGTTTTAGCTAAGTGGGAGCTCTCGGCATTAGCTGCAGCAGCTCCATGTTGCTGGCACCGATTCGGCTTGTTTTTTTTTTTGCTATCGACAATACTCTTATACTTATAGCGATCAAGAATACGTAAAAATTGCCTGGAGTTCTCCTTTAAAACATTTAGAGACCGACAACCCCGGTAACATTCACTGATGGGTATTTTGAAATATATAGATTTTAATGGGAGGGAATTACATATAGGCTATCTGCATCTTGAGCCGTGTGTTGCCAAATGCGCACATTGTTTTGAATTATGTTTTTATATATTTTATTTGCTCTCACATCGCTTCCTCTGCCAGGGTTGCAACGGAAAAAATAGGCTAAAGCAATGACAGTTTATAGAAAGCACAAGTGTAATCATGGCATCTAGTGCCTGACTGATGGGGAAGATATTGATAAGCGTTGTGATTTACGCATTTACAGCATAGGCTATTTTTTTGCCAGCTTTCCTTCTGTTTAAGGAAGCAGCGACTGTATTGCATTTCGCCTGCAAACCCGTGTCTGTCTTCTTCATATTTATGTAGTTATAATTTGGTCTTCTTATATAAAATATGCGGCTCTGGTAGATGTTTGTGATTGGTCGTGCTGTGCAAACACCGCCTCTTTTATGTGAACGCGCGCGCCGCTGGATTGGGAAACCCTGGGTTGAACTAGTTGTTAACCACCGTCGTGACACAGCTTATGCTGGACCGCGGTTGTTAGGGTTAGTGAAGCCGGGTAACTGAAAGAAATCCAGGGCATGTTGATCTTGATTCGTAGTACAGGCCTCTGGATTAAACAGAGATCTCAGCCTTGGATAAATAATGATATTGTCACGCTTCCAGAGATTAAAGGACCCAAATGCAGGGAGAGGCAGGCAGGCAGGAGGAGGTTTGAACTCGAGGATTTATTAATCAAAACACAAAAAGAACCAAGGGAGTCTTGGGGGAAGCAGGCAAAAAAACAATTCCAAAAAAGTAGTAAGAAGGGAATCCAAAAAACCAGAGGAGTAAAAACCAGGAAAATACAGGAAGGGTAGAAGCTGACCAGAACAGACATGGGGAAAGCACACAAACACACACAAACGGACAGGACTAAGACACAAAACAATCTGACAAGAGACAAAGGGAACAAAGAGGTTACATACAAGAGGTGATGAACAAACAATGAACAGGTGGTACAACAGGTGAGACAATCAGACAAGGTGGGAAAACACATGAAGTAAAACTAGACAAGACAAGACAGAAAACAGACTATCAAAATAAAACAGGAAACAGAAATATACACAACAGGGAACAGAAATACTGGGATTGGCATTGATAATGCTATTTGCTTTGACAAAAAGGTGATATCAAATCATTTCAATATGTTTTTTACTACTGTTGCTGCCAACTTGGCTTCACATTTACCAACAGGAGCTTAAAAGTTTGGGGTATCCTTTCTGAACTTGTTTTAACAAGATGTGTCACCGGATACATTCAATCTGAGTCCAGTATCTAAGGAGAGGATTATAGAAATGTTAGCTTCTTTATCTATTAATAAAGCTACTGGCATGGATCACATTCCAGCCAGATTCCTAAAGGATAGTGCTAATGCTATTGGTGAGGTTATTGCACATATTACAAATTTGTCCATACAATTATGTAAGGTTCCAACTGAGATGAAAAGGGCCAGGGTACTCCCCTTGTTTAAGAAGAACAGTAGGACAGATATGAAAAACTATAGACCAGTGTCAATACTACCAAGCGTATCCAAAATACTGGAGAGAGTGTTTTTTGATCAAGTGGAGAGGTATTTGACCCAGAATAATCTGTTATATGACCTCCAATCTGGATTCAGATCTGCTTACTCCACTAACACATGCCTCACTTATCTTTGTGATTACATCAGACAAGAAAGTGAAAAAGGTAACTATACTGGCATGGTGTTACTGGACTTACAAAAAGCATTTGACACAGTGGACCACTCTATTCTTTTATCCAAATTGAAATACATGGGTTTTGGGAAGGCTTTTTTAAAAAGGTTTAAATCATATTCATCAGAAAGAAATCAAACTTGTGATTTTGATGGAGTCCTGTCTGAACCCATGAAAATAACTTGTGGTGTACCCCAAGGCTCGATATTAGGCCCTTTGTTATTCCTTATATATGTAAACGACATGCCAGCTGCAGTCAAATGTAAGTTGTTATTGTATGCCGATGACTCCTCACTACTAGTGTCTGGAAAAGACATATACTGAATTGATGACACTCTTAGTGGAGTTGAAAAATGTAAGAGAGTGGCTGATCGACAATAGACTGTCATTGCACTTAGGGGAATCTGAGTGCATCCTATTTGGCACCAAACGTAAGCTACAAAAGGCACCTGCACTAAAAGTCACATGTAACAAAAATGAAATTGAAGGAAAGAATTCTGTTACCTATCTAGGTATTACACGGATCAGACATTGTCAGGAAATTCCATTGTAGAGAAATTACTGAACAAGAGTGCCTGCAAATTGAAATTGTTATATCGTAATACAAGGAAGTTTGAATACAAAATAAAAAAAAAAACTCAGCACTCATTCAATGTCATTTTGATGCATGTTTAGCATGGTACAGTGGTCTGACGATGAAAATGAAAAACAAGATGCAGATTATGCAAAATAATATGATCCGCTTTGTACTGTCTAAACCTTCTAGGTATCATGTGGGAAGAAATGAGTTTAAGAGGGTTGAGTTCTTGCCTGTTAAGCTTAGGGTTGAACAACTTAAACTCAATCATATGTACATTATTATTAATGGTGTAGCCCCAAAGTATTTGGGATTTCAGATTTTGATGGTGCACACTCAACATGCCCATGAGACTAGGGCCAGTGTCGGTTCATGTAAGGTGCGTGAAGTAGTGAAGCAAGAAAATCCTTTTTTTATACAGGAATGATTTTATGGAATAGCCTTCCACTTCATATCAAAATGGCAGCAACGAAAAGGGATTTTATATATAAAAGGGTCCACTTGTGAAATAAAATAGATAATTAGGGGGAAATAAAATCTGGACTGGGGACAGGGTAATTTATTGCTTTGTAGTTCATGGTGTTTTACAGTCCACAGAATACAATAAACACAAAAGGAAACATACAGAATAATAACAGGGAACAGAAATGTCCAAAACTACTACAGATATCTTTGACACCATTTACTTGAGGAACGAAATCTTAATTCAATTCAATTTCAATTCAATTGTATTTATAGTATCAAATCATAACAAGAGTTATCTTGAGAGACTTTACAGATAGAGTAGGTCTAGACCACACTCTATAATTTACAAAGCCCCAACAATTCCAATAATTCCCACAAGAGCAAGCATTAGCAGTGGCTATTGCGACAGTGGCGAGGAGAAACTCCCTTTTAGGAAGAAACCTCGGCAGACCCAGACTCTTGGTAGGTGGTGTCTGACAGGGCCGGTTGGGGATGTGATGAACAGTGCCGTAATAGTCACAATAGAGATAATGGAACAGTGACTACAATGGTAGTCGTAGTAGTTCATGTCATAGCCAGACACAGCAGGGCGTTACGGGATGTAGCGTGGCACAGCAGAGCATGGGTGGATGCAGTGGACGCGGCAGGACGTAGCCGGACATTGGAGGGAATCGCAGAGCATAGCAGGGTGTAGCAGGTCCACAGCGACAGCTGCACCCAAGAATAATCTGTTATATGACCTCCAATCTGGTGACACCAGATCTTGGTGTCACCGTAGTCCGAGGCGATGTTCTGGGCGAAGAAGAAACATAAGGACTCCGGGGAGTAAACTCCCCAGAGCTAGGTTAGTAACATGCATTTCTGGGACAAGATGTACACAAAAGGAAACAAAAGAAAAGAGAGAAGAGAGAGCAGCTCATTGTGTTATAAGAAGGAAGGAACTTCCCCGGTAGTCTAGAATTATAAAAGCATAATTAGGAGAGGCAGGTTAAAGAGAGGTGCCTGGTCGGGCTAGAACTCTCCCCAACCGGATCGGGCTGTACTGGCCTGCCTCCCTCTACTCACACTATATTATTGATTATATGATAGGTAAATCTGATGACTATAAAGAGAAGCAGAGAAAAGCAGGGGTGCTGTATCTGCAGTTATACACCCTGCTCCACCGGTCTAGGCGTACACTGCAACTCCTCACTCCCTAACTATAAGATGTATCAAAGAGGAGAGTTTTCAGTTTAGTCCATGCATTTGTTACTTCCAGGCTGGACTATTGTAATTCCTTATTATCAGGATGCTCAAATAAAACCCTTAAGACTCTCCAGCTGATCCAGAATGCTGCAGCACGTGTTCTGACAAGAACTAAGAAAATAGATCATATTTCTCCTGTATTAGCTTCTCTGCATTGGCTTCCTGTAAAATCCAGTATTGAATTTAAAATCCTTCTTCTGACTTACAAAGCTCTAAATGGTCAAGCACCTTCATATCTTGAGGAGCTCATAGTACCTTATTGTCCCACTAGAACACTGCGCTCCCAGAATGCAAAGTTGGGTGTTTAATAATATTGCCTAGAGGAAGCATATATAAGGAGAATAGAATTGGTCCAAGCACTGAGCCTTGAGGAACGCCATGGTTAACTTTAGCAAAATTGGAGGATTTATTGTTAACAAATAATTAACAAAAATTAACAAATTGAGATTGGTCAGAGAAGTTGGACTTAAACCAGCTTTGTGCGATTCCTTTAATGCCAACTAAATGTTTAAATCTCTGTAACAGGATGGTATGGTCAATAGTATTGAATGCAGCACTAAGATCTAATAAGACAAGTACGGAAACAAGTCCTTTTTCTGAAGCACTTAGGTCGTTAGTAATTTTCACCAGTGCCATCTCTGTGCTATGATGTTTTCTAAATCCTGACTGAAAGTCCTCAAATAAGCTATTGCTCTGTAGAAAATCATATAACTGATTGGCAACTACCTTCTCAAGGATTTTGGAGAGAAAGGAAAGGTTAGATATAGATCTATAGTTGGCTAAGACCTCAGGATCGACGGTGGGTTTTGTCAGAAGAGGTTTTTATCACAGTTACTTTCAATGACTGCAGTACATAACCTGTTTATTAATAAAGACATATTGATCATATCTAGTAATGAAGTGTTAACCACGGGTAACACTTCTTTAAGTAGCCTTGTTGGGATGGGGTCTAAGAGACAGGTAGATTGCTTAGCTGAAGAGACCTTTAACTTTAATTGTTGAGGGTTTATAGGATAAATAAACCACCCAGGTTTTCAGACTGTCTTGCCAATCTAAATGAGATTCTTCCAGTTTGGTGGAACACCATTTACTTTCAAGTCTTTGCGAGATTTGCTTTAATTTACCAGTTTGGGAGTTACACCAAGGTGCTAGTTTCCTTTGCTTCATCGTCTTCTTTTTAAGGGGAGCAACAGAGTCTAAAGTAGTCCCTAGGCAGGCCGTAGCACCGTCTACAAAATTATGAATTTGAGAGGGACTGAAGTTTATATAAAGGTTCTCTGTTTTATTAAAGCATGGTAATGAGTTCAGTGCTGTTGGAATATCTTCCTTAAATTTAGCTATAGCACTGTCAGATAGGCATCTAGTGCAGAAGCTTTTATCTAATTTCGTATAGTTGGGTAGTACGAATTTGAAAATTATAAGTGTTTTGATAATAAAGGATTTTGCGGGAATACTATTACATCTTCAATACTATTACATCTTCAATTTTCATGCCATATGCCAGCACAAGGTCGAGAGTGTTGTTAAAACAGTGTGTGGCCTCATGCACACTCTGACTGAAACCAATTGAATATAAAGAATATAAAATACTTATAAATAAGGTACAGCGAATGGTGGATGAGGCGAAAAAGGATTTTTTTATGTCTAAAATTGAGGAGCATAAAAAGGATCACAAGAAATTGTGGGCAACGCTTAGGCCTTTGGGGACGAAAGAAAACCCTAAGCAAAAACAAGGTAAAATAGGCCTAGATATTAATGGGTCCATATTGTATGATAAATAATGGTGGCAGATACTTTTAATAGTTTCTTCACAACAACTGCAGGTAATCTGGTGGAGAAGCTTCCATCTACTTCTGGTGTTTTAGTGATTCACAGAGGGTGCATAAGTTTTATGAAGAAAAGGAAGTCCAGCCAAACACTTTTTATATCAAACAAGTAACAGAGGAGCTCGTACTAAAAAAACTCAAAGGCCTGAATCCTTCCAAGGCTACCGGTTTTGACAACACCCCTGTCAGATTTCATGGAATGCTGCTGAAATAATCACTCCTGTCACCCGTGCTCATGTGGAATTTTCTTATCAGCATGTTATCTTGGGCATATAATATGCAACGCTGCCTATATATATCCTCATCATCAGATAATTGATCTGTAATGTAGTGACCCAGATATTTCATTTTATTACTGTTTGACATTATACAGCACATCATATTCCACCCAATATTCAGAGCAGATATTCAGTAGCTGCCAAGGTTATAATCGTTAACGAAAACGAATGAAATAACGAAAACTAGGTGAGAAAAACCATTGTCGTAAATTTAAATAAAAATAAAAACGAGGCATTACAAAAAAAAGATAACTAAACTAAAACTGTAATGTCTGTTTGCAAAACTAACTAAAATAAAATAATCAAGTAAATGTCCTTAGTTTTTGTCTTTGTCAATGTCTTTCATAGAGCAAATAACGTTACATCTTTCTGACCATGACATTTCCCGTAGACATGTATAGTTTCTGATTGGGAACCCAGAAATTCCGACATTGCATGTCAAATTGAACACAACATGCCTGTGACCCTCGCCAGGCATCATGGCGGTACCGAAAGTCGGAAGAAAGCAAGAGAGACCTATTTGGTCATGACTGTGTCAGATAAAAGCAAGTGCCTTGCAAGTGATAAGATATGTGGACAATTTATTACAGGGAAAAATCCCATGAATTTGAAAGTACATTTGAGAAGCGTGCACAAGGAGGTTAACCTAGCTTACCTTAACAAGGTAATGGAGAATGCAAAGCCCCCTTTCCCCGAAACTGAGGCTAACCCTGGTACATGGCATGGATGTAACACCAAAAGCGGGAGGAAGCGTGGGTTAATATGTGTATTGGAGCCCAATCTCATGGCAGTTCTTGAAATGTTTACGTAATTAAATCTATTGATTCGCAAACAGGACACAATTATGTCATGTTTTTACATGTTGTGATTATGAATTTTAATGTAATGTATTTGAATGGGAAGCATATTTCGTGATCACAACACAACAACGGTAGGGAGTAGTATGAAAAGCAGAAAATCCGCGTAGGGAGTTGTAGTACTGTTGTAGTCGCTGGCGTGTGTCATTTCATTTCCCAGTTGTGGCTGCATGTGGCGGTCCATCCTGTTGTTGTCGTCGCCGTGTGGCATTTAATTTCCCCATTGTGGCATTTAATTTCCCCATTGTTGCTTCCCCCCCCGCGTGCCCGGTGTCGTGGCAGTTTGTGAAATGGTAACGTTCGAAAATCGTGACCTGTACACAAAATAAACGAGAAAATCGTGACCTGTACACAAATCAATAACTAAAAATAATGTGAATATTTACAAACTGGCATGAGACCAGGTTGTGTATGGATACTGGGATATCTACACAACTGTTTGAGTTGATTGACTTCAAAAAGTTTGCCACTTTACTCAAATCAAAGTTCAAAACACCTTTTCATGTATATCTTCTTTAGTCTGTTGGCTATTTAGGTTTTTTTCCTGCAACACGTCACTTACACATTTTACACTTACTGTAGCATCTTGTGTAGACTGTTTACATATGTATGACCATATGTAGGCTACATTTTATGTACTGGTTTTATTGTTAAATAAATTGTGAATACATATTTCTAAAATGGTATGATGTTTATGTTGAGTTATTATTACACAATACTTTTTTCTGACCGTTTTGCATCCCCCACAATTAACCCATATTACAAAAAAGACTAAAACTAACATTAAAACTAATAAAAACTAAACTAAACTAGCAAACCTGTAATAACCTTGGTAGCTGCTGAAAACCAGCACTGCTGGGAGAGAAAATGGCCAGATCATCTGCATACTTGAAATGATTAACCAAGGTGTTACCAATCATACTGACACAGAACGGACCAAAATGCAAGGTTTAATGACAATCATGCTCTTTATTGGACAAAATGATAAGAAGGAAAGTGTGGGGTGGAGGATGCCAAGAGCTGGAGTGAAGACACGAGGGCTGGGGAAGGATAACGAGGGCTGAAACAGGATGGTGAGGGACCTGAGAGCTGGAGTAGGATGGCAAGGGATACATAGGCAAGGTAGGATGGCGAGGGAACACAGGTGATAGGATGGCGAGAGAGCTCTGGGAGCGCGGGGAAAACGGGGCCGAGGGAACCGAGGAGGAGATGCTGATGCCAATGTGAAAAACACACAAAAAGGAACGGGAAACAAAACCCCCAACCACAACACATAGACGTTTTTGCATCTTGTCAATTGGTTGGATAACTCATCCATGTACAAATTGAAGAGTGCTGGTGAGAGTAGCCCCCCCTCCCGACGTACCCCATTACTTACCCCAAAGGAGGGAGAGACTGTTCAGAATCAGAATCAGAAATACTTTAAAAATCCCAGGGGGAAATTATTTTTGTTACCACTCCAGGTATACAAACAACATATACAAACAACATATATTATCCCGACTATTTACATATATAATAAAAACAAAATACAGTAATAATAAATAAAATATGAAATATGAAATGTACAGTGTTAATGTGCAAATAGTGCAATAAAAGAGAGATGATTGTCTATGTTGAGATAAAAAGAGAGATATGATTATAGTGCCATAGAAAATAGAGCTGATTGTCTATATTTGAGATGAGATGATTTACAGAGAGGGGGTGTGTGACTCTCTGAGGGAGGCGTTGTAAAGTTTAATGACCACAGGCAGGAAAGATTTCCTGTGGCGCTCTGTGGTGCATCTGGGTGAGAGGAGTCTTCTGCTGAAGGTGCTCCTCTGCTGGGCCAGTGTGTCGTAGAGAGGGTGTGAGACGTTATCCAAGATGGACTGAAGCCTGGACAGCATCCTCCTCTCAGCCACGGTCGTCAATGTGTCCAGCTCCTCCCCCACGACATCACCAGCCCTCCTGATCAGTTTGTTCAGTCTGTTGGTGTCTGCGACCTTCATCCCACTGCCCCAGCATGTGACAGCGAAGAAGATAGCACTGGCCACAACAGACTGATAGAACATCATCAGCATCGTCCGGCAGATGTTAAAGGACCTCAGCCTCCTCAGGAAAAAGACTTTGGCCCTTTTTGTAGACAGCCTCGGCGTGTCTAGTCCAGTCAAGCTTGTTGTTTAAGTACACCCCCAGGTACTTGAACTCCTCAACAGTATCCACAGAGACCCCCTGGATGGAAACAGGGGTCACTGGTGATTTCATCCTCCTCAGATCCACTACGAGCTCCTTCGTTTTTGTCACATTGAGCTGCAGATGGTTCTGCTCACTCCAAGTGACAAAGTTGCCCACAACAGTCCTGTATTCACTCTCATCACCCTTTTCTATGCAGCCAACTATTGCTGAGTCATCAGAAAACTTCTGAAGGTGGCAGGACTCAATGCAATAGTTGAAGTCCGAGGTGAAGAGGGTGAAGAGGAAGGGAGAGAGGACAGTCCCCTGTGGAGCCCCAGTGTTGCTGACCACCCTGTCAGACACACAGTTCTTTAGACGTACGTACTGTGGTCTGCCCGTCAGGTAATCAACAATCCAGGACACGATGGGGGCCTCCACCTGCATCGCAGTCATCTTCTCACCCAGTAGAGCCGGACGTATGGTGTTGAAAGCACTGGAGAAGTCAAAGAACATGACTCTCACAGTGCTCGCAGGCTTGTCCAGATGAGTGTAGAGTCTGTTCAGCAGGTAGATGATGCTGTCCTCAACTCCCAGGCTGGGCTGGTAGGCGAACTGTAGTGGATTTCCCCATTTAACCTGCATACTCTGGTCGGCATACCAGTAAGCCAGGATTCTTATAATGCTGTCAGGGGCACCCCTTTGGCTCAGTTTTTCAAATAGCTTATGATGATTGACTCTGTCTAAGGCCTTAGCGCATCAAACCCAATTAGCATAGATGAATTCTGCCTTATGTACCCCTGTGTTGCCTCCTTCAAGGCATAGATACACAAATCAGTTACCAAGCTCAGCTTTGAAACCAAATTGATTGTCAGTAGTACCAATATAAGGACAAAGACGATCAAGCAATATCCTTTCCAGTACTTTAGATATCACACTGGCTAGGGCTATTGGCCGATAATTATCCTAACTCCCAACCTTGCCAGCTTTGTCCTTGATGACAGGCACAAGAGTAACTGTCAAATTACTCTGATTCAGGTAGCATCCAGAAAAGCAAATGTCAAGCAGTACTGCCACCTTTGGGCTAGCAAACTTGAGGTGCTCTACACTTGAGGTGCTCTAATGTGATGTGGTCTGACCCACTTGCTTTCTTATCAGATAGCTGTGCTACTGCCTGGCAGACTTCACTGGTGGTGATTATCTCTTGATTACTGTTGACAATATTTGCCACTTATTTAGGGGTCACTTGTAACACAATTAAATAAGGCAGAGTAGTATTGCCTCCACAGCTCAGCTATATTATCAGCTCCAGACACCCACCTCTATGGCACACGGAAGCAATGTATTGGCCCCGTTCAGAGCTCTCACCTCCTTCCAGAAGCCAATGACATCCTTACGCAGATGTTTCTCAGCCATTGAGTTTCTCTCATAGCCTGTTTACCAATGTAGCGGATGGCATATTTGAGTCTAGTGCTGGTAAGCTTTTTATACTCAAGGATAGGGCCATTTCTGGGTTTGCCTGCCTGCGCCCATGCCTTAAATGCTACCTTAGTGTCTGCTTGATGTGCCTCAACATGCTTGTTCCAGCCAGGCTTAATGTCATTTGTTTTTACAGCAGACTGATCTCATGAAGCGGCGTATGTATGACACATCAATTTGTATTATTGTTGTGTTATCAGGATGCATAGTCATTTTTTTAGCATGTTTATTAATGCCGTCTGGCATCCATTGTCATACAGTATATGGTGCAGAGGGTTTCACAATGGGAGATATCATTATAGTTCACATCCGAGCACATAATAGCATTTTCGGGTATACAAATATTACCGAGAAGAACCTCAGTTTTCATACAGTATGTCAAGAGATCGTCATTTGTGAATTTTGCCCAATCCAATTTAGTCTTGCAGCTATCATTCACCCTCTGGGTCAACTCAGGAAGATTTTCCACATCAAGCTTCATAGCAAACGGCACATGGTCTGACATGGATGTCCCATATAGAATTTCTATAGATTGCAAGATCGCATGGGCATCAGCGATGCTAATGCAGTGGTCAAGCCATGATGGTGTGTGCCAGGCTTCAATTATATAAGAATAGCTATCTGCTGGTAGAAGCAGTTGGCTGGACAGTATTATGTTATTATCCTCACAAAACTGTAATATATGTCTGGCAAACAGAGACTAGCTGTCTGCATGTTCATATCCTCAACAACACAAACACTTGTGTAATGATTCTCATGAATAAAGGAATTTATATAGGCAAGCCTAGTTAAATATACTGTATGTCTTCATTCTGTGAACATTCATAAGGTCTATATACATTGAGAATAACAAGTTCTTTATTTTTAAACTTCAATTGTACAGCAATGCACCCTGATGACATTTATCACTGAATCCAGCTTATTTTGCCATAGGATAGCCACACCCCCTGATATCCATCCTGTCACTATACCTATTGTAAGGTATGTTGTGGATTCCCCAGCCCCGTGGAAACTGTCATTAAAAAAGTTCAATGTTCCTAGATCCTGCTTGGATAAGAAAATTTCTTGCAGATATACAATGTTGCATTTTTGCAGCAGGTTATCCACAACCATACGTCGAGCCCTATTTCCAGCAGTATTGCCGACACGCAGCCCTCGACAGTTATAGTATGCAACACGCACGTTTGAACATTAAGATAGCGGGGCCAGCTCCAACGGCCCCGTTGCAACAGGTGAAGAGATGGTCGTGCTGGACCCTTTAACTCTCGCTGTGCGTGGCTCATAATATTGCCACACAACAGAGTCTTCAGACCATAGCTCTGGGTTATACACCGTTGCAACATCCTCACACTCAACAGTCACTTTGAAAGAGCTGTATCTGGTGTTCACAGTTACAATACGTTCACAATGAACATCCCGGCTGAGTTTTTCTTTAAGATATGTACACAGTGCCTCTGCGTGAAGATCTGGTGAGAATTTTGTAGCAAAGACACTGATCTGTTTTGTGCGCACCACTTTTATGTTACTTTGCTTCCATTTGCAGTGGAAGCCTCCGCACTCGTCCCAGCGCTACCTACCCCGGCTGTTTGACGCTAGAAGGACTAGTTTGTCCTGACTCAAAGTCTTCATTTTAACTGCGAGGAAGTTACAAAAAACATGTCCTCTATGATAGTTTTCCCATCAACAGTCTCATAAATCAAGGGTTTTGCTCAAGGCCAACTAACGCAAGGAACAGCAGCAGGAGCAGCCGCCCCTCTGCTGTTACCTTCCACCATATTAGTTGAGTAAATTGGTAATTCAACATCATCTACACAATATTAACTACATCGCAGCAGGTTGACTAAGACGCCCTGTACCTGCACCGCCATTTTCCTGTGATTTGTTGCTAAGTTTGGTGCAGTCATTGCTGTGGCTGTTTGTGCTTTGCTATTCCCAGAAATAACTTGTCAATCAAACAGCGTGGTCGGTACTGTGACGTCTTTCACCTTGGATTTTCTCTGGCTGGTGTGCTTTTCTGACAGCCATGATGACTTCCTAACTGTCCAGTTTGTCTAATGGTGTTTGTTTTTCAGATGAACTTTACAACATGAGATTTTCGTAAAATGTATTTATAAGGACAACACACATTAATCAACATTCCTGTAAATGTGCCAGTGTCAGGAAAAATCAAGACATTAATACAGTTTAAAATGATGAATGAATGTGAAAAGACTAAATGAGTAATCTCAAATCAGTGGAGAGGCCACATAGAGTTAGATGAAGCAACAAAACACTGCCAAGCAATACTCATTAAGCTCTTATTGACACATGCAAACACACAGAGCAGCAATAAGCAAGACAAATAAAATACACATCCCACAATAAACAACCATGATGGAGATCTAGATAATGTGTAAAAGGATGCAGTGCAAATTAGTGAAATTGTGATATGAAATGACAAACACATACCATAAGCCTGCAACATACCAAATTGTTAAAGTACTAGTGAAGATTTCATACTGTACGCAAGCCATGCAGAGCTGACTATATCTGACTATGGGCAAGACATGGGGCAAGTTAGCAGGTGTGCCAGTAATAATCTTACCTTAACCTGGGGAACATGTCCCTTACACCTTTGAACTCTGGGAGTACGGAAGAGGATTAGGGCCAGAATTTTGACTTTGAACTCAGCACTCAAATACATTTTTTCACATGTGGCCCTAATCCTCTTCTGCAGGGGCTTTATGGCAGCAAATTTAAAATATTTCATCAACTTTAAGGCTAAACAACTTAGATTAACTGCTGACAGAGAGCAGCAAATAAGATAAAAAAGTTTCACATTAGTACTGAAATTCCTGGAAATGCATCTTTTAGATTCAGTGTTTTTCTCAAAAAGCAATGACATGCCAATCGAGGGACTACATTTAACCCCTGCTGTTGATTCCTACAGTTTATACATTTTCCTTCATGCCATTGTGCATATGGAGCAGCAGGTCTGGATGTTGTCTGGAAGTTGTTCTTTGCAGGATATTATTTTCGAGGGAGAGCGCTCTCATTGTAGTTGGAGGATAAATCCAGGTAAACCGTTTTTATGCCACGCAATACAGTATATCTCTACGGCGTAGCAGTGCCAGAGGGCACACATTCAGATTGTAGTTCACAACAACACCTGAGACTCCCATTATTGTCAGGTAGCTTGGTCTGATAAGATGATTTTCTTATTTCATATGTGAGAGTGTTTGGTGATTCTGTCCATTCATAATGATCAATGTTTTGTTGCTGGACCACCCCTCAGCTGGTGTCAGGCTTGCTCCTCAGCTGATGTATGCACTGAAGGTGCCCTGAGGGGAGTCTGTACAGAGCTAAAACAAAAACGAAAATAAACAATAATAAAAAAAAATATATATATATATATATATATATTTTTTTTTTTTTTTAGTCATCTGAAACTAAATAAACAGAAACATTAAAACTAACCTGAAATTAACTAAAAACAAAATAAAAATGAATGCCAATCATTCCAGTTTTAGTTTTTTACAGAAATTGAACGGACTTGACATTGACATTCCAGAATATGCCGCTATGCCGCAATTGCCTCACATTGGACATTAAAGTAGCGCCAAGATTAAACTTTAAGCATCATGGCCATTCTGATATGGTTCTCCAAACATGTATTTTGTATTCTGAGACATTATACCTGGCCCTAACAAAAAACTAAAAACTACTGTAAAACCAAAACTAAGTATATAAAAACTAAAACTAAATAATTCTGAAAAAACTGAAACTAAACTTAAACTAGCAAGCACATTCTGAAAACTAATTAAAATTTAAATTTAAAGTCAAAACTAAAGTAAAAGCAAAGGGAAACTTCAAAACCATAATAAAGTGTGTGTGCGTGTGTGTATGTGTGTGTATACATGGTATGGTATGGTCTGAGTCTAAATCAAAAGGAAAAATGCTTAGAAAATGATCTTCATAAAGAAGAGGATGAGGCTTAGTGACACCAAGGACTTCAACAAGACTTCATTGGAGGCTCTCCTGTCAAACTCCTTTCAAAATGGACCACCTCAGATACACACATTAGGTCAATGTTGAATGATGTCACAAGCGGGAAATATCTGTGTTAATACAAACTCATGCTCTTTGTTATGAATACAACTGGACTATTAGACGAGAGTGACATCTTGTGGCCTGACCTACATTAAGTAGTGGAATGACTCAATGGTACAATTTCATCTTTCCTGCTGATGCTTCTGTTGGGAACCCTTAGGGCTCCTGCACACTGCATGCGTCGCGTGAGTGTGGCGTTACTGTTGCGTGTCAGTTGCATGGCAGATGCGTGGCGTTTTTCTATAATATCTTTGCACACCAGAAAGGTGTCTGACGCAGCGCTGCTGCTAGCCTTGTCTGTAGACATGTAAGTTTCCCATGAACATAAACATAAATATATACTGATTTGATTATACATCGGCAGTATTGACGGCAACATAGGCTACAGAATATTTTGTTCTGTATTGACAGGTGCAATATTTGAAAATCGATAATTTTTTTTTTTTTTTAAATTACATTTATATCTGCATTTATGTCAAAACCTAGAGACTTTCAAACATCAAAATGTAATTTATTAAATGTATTTTTGTCAAAATTACATATAAACATCTTTTTGTATTCCATTTTGCCTTTAAATGCTTCCAACATGCTTGCTTGTCGCGTGGAAAATAGGAGTCGGTCCTATTTCTAGCATGCACGCATTTTCTGAGATGTGCGTGTTACACAGGCAGTGTGCAAGCTTTAACCTGTGACATGGGAGCCGAAATAAAAACGGACACGCCATGCAGCAGACACACTCACACCACGCAGGCGGTGTACAGGAGGCCTTAGGGAGCTATCCTCAACCCGGGCGAGCATGCAGTCAGACAGCAGACTATTCCACCTGCTATGAGTTTTACTGCACATTTAGCATGTTAAAAGATAAATGGTATATCTGAAAATTGAAGCATTGCTTGTGATTTACAAAGAATGTAAAAGCGCTGGCTACATTTGTTACAAAGGTTCAGTTCACCCAACGCACAAAAACACTTTTTGGACTCAACTATTTAGCCATGCAAATCAGTTTGAATTGATAACGTTTCTAGATATCTACCTCTGAGATTAAATACAATGGAGGTGAGTGGAATTACATTTGTGGTGCTCACAGCAATGAAGTGTAATGTCTGAGTCACCTAATCCACAAAGTTTACTCTTTTTATTGTATTTTCTAAGATAAACCAAAAAAAGTTTGGCCATTTCGGATTACTGGAAGGCGACCATTCATTTGTCATTGCATGCACTATTTAAAGAATTCTGGTAAAAAAAAAAGGTAAAAAACAAACAAGGAACTACAAAATTGCTTTTAGGGCATATCTTTTATCTAACTTCTTTTATTTTGAAGACAACGCCGGAACCCTCACAGAGCAGGAACCTTTGAACAAACGCTGCAAAACTCGGGTTTGTTTATTGGTGACACCTGGGGAACAGCTGTTTTGATCGGCTAACATTAGTAGCTAGCTACAGACAACTTACTGGCTAACTTAACGTTAATCAAAGTATATTACTGGTTTCCGCTTGTACAATTCAAAGGTAGGTATGTCATTGACTTGAATAAACATGTTATTGTTGGTTGGAATCTTACTCTATAAAACAATAAGGACAGCTGACAAGCTAACGTTAGCTTGAGTAGCTAAAGCAAAGATCTAAACCATCTCTGGTTAAAGTTAATGTTATAGCTATTTATATTTATGGTTAAAGTGTTAACTAACATTTAACTTAAATGTTAGTTTAAGTTAGGACACCCTCCTCCAAGGGTGGCCTAGCAAGATTGATCAGTCCCCGGAGTGTGTCCTATAGCCATTTAAAATTGTATTCTGCATTACAATCCATTTGAAGTATATTAGGATCTAATTTGAGGTTTATTTATTACTATATATTTAATGTTTGGAAAATTATATTGTGTGACGCTATAGTATAGTAAGTAAAATGCTCATTGATGTTATTTTTAAAATATTAATTATTTCAATATATTTAAAAATAAACAATATTAAGTTAATTGTTTTTAAAATATTATTTAAAAAAAGAAATATAATCATCTAACTTACCACCTGGCCCACATGGATGTCTGTTAACAGCGCTAAAACAAGGGGAAGGGGAAGGGTTAGGGTTAGGGGGTTAGGGTAGTTCGGATCCCACAGACCTCCCCACGCGTCCAACGAGAGCGCAGTTGAAGTGGAGGGCAACGATATGCACGGGCCGGCACATGCCACTCAGTTCCTCCCCTGCAGTATGCCACTGAGCCCAATAAATAAAAGGGGTGAATCCTTTGTCTAAAGGAGGGATAGAGAAAAGGAGAGAGTTGAGGTCCCCCTGCTGGAGGAAAGGGATGGTGGGGTGAGAGGGGGAGAGAGAGAGAGAGATTTTTTTCACTTCTCTGTCTAGAGAAGCGAGACAGAGACCCCGTTACCTTTTCTCTACTTACAGGGTTTCCATGTTTAAATGCTCGATCCAGTGTTGCAGCATGTGTTCCCCGGTCTGCTTGGACCAGTGGATGAGGTCCTTTTCAAGGGTGAAGATATTTCTGGAGAGTTGAGGGATGGCACAGTGGTTAGCCAAAATGTAATTGTTCAGGGCCCTCAGGTTTTCCTGTTCATTGCCCGGGAGTGCTCTGGAAAAGTTGACGAGGGGCACAAAGATCTGTGACTTTGGGAAGGCTACTACAGCCATTTCAAAAGCTTGCTCAAGGCAAGGGTTAGGGTTAGGGTTAGGGTTAGGGGTTAGGGGTTAGGGTTAGGGTTAGGGTCCGGGGTTAGGGTTAGGGGGGTTAGGGTTAGGGTTAGGGGTTAGGGTTAGGGTTAGGGTTAGTTAGGGGTTAGGTTAGGGTTAGGGGTTAGGGTTAGGGGTTAGGGTTAGGGTTAGGGGGTTAGGGTTAGGGGGTTAGGGGTTAGGGGGTAGTAGGGTTAGGGTTAGGGGTTAGGGTTAGGGTTAGGGTTTAGGGGGTAGGTAGGGTTAGGGTTAGGGTTAGGTTAGGGTTAGGGTTAGGGTTGGTAGGGTTAGGGTTAGGGGTTAGGGTTAGGGTTAGGGTTGGTTAGGGTAGGTTAGGGTTAGGGTTAGGGTTAGGGTAGGGTTAGGGGTTAGTTGGTTAGGGTTAGGGTTAGGGTTAGGTTAGGTTAGGGTTAGGGTTAGGGTTAGGGTGGTTAGGGTTAGGGTTAGGTCGAGGTCAGGGTTCAGGTAGGTAGGGTTAGGGTTAGGGGTTAGGGTTAGGGTTAGGGTTAGGGTTAGGGTTAGGGTTAGGGTTAGGGTTAGGGTTAGGGTTAGGGTTAGGGTGGGTTAGGGTTAGGGTTAGGGTTAGGGTTAGGGGTTAGTAGGGTTAGGGTTAGGGTTAGGGTTAGGGTTAGGTGAGTTAGTGTTAGGGTGTTTGGTGTTGGGTTTGGTTGGGTGTTGTTTGGTTAGGTGTGGTTGTGTGGTGGAGGGTTGGGTTGGTGTTAGGGTTGGTTGGTTTGTTGGGTGGGTGTGGTTGGTTGGTGGTGGGTGTGGGGTGGTTGGGTGGTTGGGTTGGTGGGTGTGGGTGGGGGTGTTGGGTGGGTGGTGTGAGGTGTGGTGTGGTGTGGGGTGTGGGTGGTGTGGGTGGGTGTGGGTGGAGGGTGGTGTTGGGTGTGTGGTGGTGGTGGTGGTGTGGTGGGTGGTGGTGGGTGGTGGTGGTGTGGGTGGGTGGTGGTGTGGGTGGTGGTGGGTGTGGTGGGTGTGGGTGGTGGGTGGGTGGGTGGGGTGTGGTGGGTGGTGGTGGTGGGTGGGTGTGGGTGGTGGTGGGTGGTGGTGGTGGTGGTGGGGGTGGTGGGTGGGTGGTGGGGTGGTGTGGGTGGGGTGGGTGGGTGGTGGTGGTGGGTGGTGTGGTGGTGGGTGGTGGGTGGTGGTGGGTGGGTGTGGGTGGTGTGGGTGGTGGGTGGTGGGTGGGTGGGTGGTGGTGGGGTGGGGGTGGTGGTGGTGGTGGTGGGTGGTGGGTGTGGTGTGTGGTGGGGTGGTGGGGTGGGGGTGGGGTGGTGTGGGTGGTGGGTGGTGGTGGGTGGTGGGGGGTGTGGTGGGTGGTGTGGTGGTGGGTGGGTGTGGGGTGGGGGGGTGGTGGTGGTGTGGTGGTGGGTGGTGTGGGTGTGGGGTGGTGGGTGGTGGGTGGGGTGGTGGGTGGGTGTGGTGGTGGTGGTGGTGGGGGTGGTGGGTGGTGGTGTGGGTGGGTGGGTGTGGGTGGTGGTGGGGGTGGGGTGGGGTGGTGTGGGTGTGGTGGGTGTGTGGGTGGTGGTGGTGTGGTGGTGGTGGGTGGTGGGTGGGGTGTGGTGGGTGGGTGGGTGTGGTGGTGGTGGGTGGGTGGGTGGGTGTGGGTGGTGGTGGTGGGTGGTGGTGGGGTGGTGGTGGTGGGGTGTGGGTGTGGTGGGTGGGTGGTGGTGGGTGGGTGGTGGTGGTGGGGTGGTGGGTGGTGTGGGTGGTGGTGGTGGGTGGTGGTGGTGGGTGAGAGAGATTAGTTATTATTAGTTTGTTTTTTGTTGTTAAAGTTAAAGTTAAGTAAAGTTAAAGTTAAAGTTAAAGTTAAAAGTTAAAGTTAAAGTTAAAGTTAAAGTTAAAGTTAAAAGTTAAAGTTAAAGTTAAAAGTTAAAGTTAAAGTTAAAGTTAAAGTTAAAGTTAAAAGTTAAAAGTTAAAGTTAAAGTTAAAGTTAAAGTTAAAAGTTAAAGTTAAAGTTAAAGTTAAAGTTAAATTTAAAGTTAAAGTTAAAGTTAAAGTTAAAAAGTTAAAGTTAAAGTTAAAGTTAAAGTTAAAGTTAAAGTTTAAAGTTAAAGTTAAAGTTAAAAGTTTAAATTAAAGTTAAAGTTAAAGTTAAAGTTTAAAGTTAAAGTTAAAGTTAAAGTTAAAGTTAAAGTTAAAGTATTAAAGTTAAAGTTAGTAAAGTTAAGTTTAAAGTTAAA
>CM042318.1:42899578-42906121 GCA_023566125.1 Zingel zingel | reverse complement strand
TGAAACTGGCTGTTTACTATCAGAATAAACCTGAATCTACACAATTGCCGTTCACAGCAAAGTCTACTTGGTCACCTGCTTTGGCTCTTCTGCCACCTGAAGTCTCACAGTTGATTCAACTAGATCTAAACACTTTTCAGCATCAATACAAAATTGGCTGGACCAAACCGAATCTGTCCCGATTTGAACTAGAAGCACTTGAACAGCTCAGTTCTAACAATGACATTGTTTTGAAACCGGCGGATAAAGGAAGCGCCGTGGTCATTATGGATAGAGCTGACTATCTATACGAGGGATTTAGACAGTTGAACGATACGTACTATTATACCAAACTGGATAATCCCATTTATAAAGAGACAATTCCTCTGGTTGATAAGATTGTAAACACTCTGTACACCAAAAAGTTCATCAACATCAAACAAAAGCATTTTCTCCTGAGCGTAAAGGAGCCGAGGGCTCGTCGTTTTTATCTCTTACCCAAAATCCATAAATCTGGCGAGAAATGGTCTGTCCCATTTAAAATCCCTCCTGGACGACCGATCGTTTCAGACTGCAATAGCGTGACGTATCATGTGGCCAGGTTCATCGATTACTACCTCAATCCATTGTCAGTTTTGCACGACAGCTACATTAAGGACACGTATGATTTTGTACGACGGATCAAGGCCTTGGAAATTCCCGCCACAGCTTTTCTGTTTTCGATGGACGTTGCGAGTCTTTACACGAACATCAACACTCCAGACGGATTAACGGCGGTCAGGAACGTATTTCAAAAGCACCCAAATATCAGGAGACCTGATAAGGAGCTCCTACAATTGCTGGAAATCAGCCTGACCAGGAATGACTTTGAGTTCGACGGCCAGGTTTATCTGCAGGTCCGAGGTACAGCGATGGGTCACGTCTATGCGCCGTCGTACGCTAACATATTTATGGCCCAGTGGGAAACGGGAGCTTTAGCTTCCTGTCCTATTCGACCCCTCTATTACTTCAGATATCTCGACGATATATGGGGCGTTTGGAATCACACTGAGGCAGAGTTTTATCAGTTTTTGGACAAATTGAACCAGTATAGCGATTCAATTAATCTCACAGCAACACTGAGTTCAAACTCTATCGATTTTCTTGATACGACAACTTTTAAAGGGCCACACTTCACAGACACACTCAAACTGGACATCAAAGTGTTCTTCAAAGAGACTGATAGTCACTCGCTTCTTTACAGGTCAAGTTATCATCCAAAACATACATTTGCGGGCCTAGTAAAGTCTCAGCTGCTGAGATTTAAGAGAATCTGCACAAGACAGGAGGACTTTAAAGCCGCTGTCAAAGTTCTTTTTTCGTCTCTTCTGAATAGGGGCTACACAGCCACCACGCTGCGCAGGGCCCTCAAAACATTCGAGGAGGTCAAACCCATTTGCGTTGACTCGACTCTGGCGATTGTGGTCACATATTCAGAAGCAAACGTATCTTTTGTCCATAAACTGAAAAACAACTTCACTCGCTCGGGAGGAAATGCTTTTTTGAAAGACTACAGGCTTATTGCCGCCTACAGGAGAAATAAAAACTTAAGGGACTTTCTGGTCAGGTCCAAATTAAGGCCTTTGAACCCGCCCAAATCCAGAAAGCTAGACAGTTTCCACAGGCATTATAAAACAGTGCAAAACAACACAACCAAAGAGGTGTTCAAAACACAGGCGGGCACAAATGTACACACCAGAAACTGTATCTATCTAATCAGATGCATGAAATGCTCTTTGCAGTATGTGGGGGAGACGGGGAACACACTTCTGGTCCGTTTCACACAACATAGATACAATGTTATCAACCAGAAGAATTTGAACAATCCCCTGGTCAAGCACTTTGTGGAGCATGGATGGCCAAATTTAAGAGCCACGATTTTGGAGGCAAATTCGAATTGGACGGTTAAGGTCAGACGCAAAATTGAACACAATTGGATCACTAAATTAGGGACTTTAGTTCCCAGGGGCCTCAATGAGAGGTAGGCAGCCCTACCCCCGGCCCAGATTCCTTTCCCTAACCTTAACCTGTCCCTCCCCTTTATGCCTAAACCTAAGTTCCTTTTCCCTCACCTAACCCTAACCACTCCCCTAAGCCCCTAACCCTAACCACTCCCCAAACCCCTAACCCTAACCACTCCCCAAACCCCTAACCCTAACCACTCCCCTAACCCCTAACCCCTAACCCTAACCACTCCCCTAACCCTAACCCCTAACCCTAACCCTAACCCCTAACCCTAACCCCTAACCCTTCCTTTTCCCTCACCTAACCCTAACCACTCCCCTAAGCCCCTAACCCTAACCACTCCCCAAACCCCTAACCCCTCCCCAAACCCCTAACCCTAACCACTCCCCTAACCCCTAACCCTAACCACTCCCCTAACCCTAACCCCTGTAGGGCCTAGAGCCGCACTGTTGTGCAGAGGGGCCCTCCCCTGGGTGGGTGGGGGTGGGTGGAATCCTAACCTCCGCCAGTAGTTTGTGCAATCAGAGCCTCGCCGCCTCTGGCGTCGAGACTCTTTGTTTCTAACTCCTATCCAGCCCGTACTCTGGTGAGGGTCTTTTCCGCCCCCCCCTTCCTTCCTCTTGGGATGTCCCCTCTCCTGACCTTCCCTCTCATTGCACGTCAAATGTTGCAGACTCTGAACATATTATAATTGGAATTTTTCTTGACTGTCTTTAATGACACTGTGTGCCCCCTCATGCTCTGGATGGATGGGATATAAAAAAGTCACTACACTGCCTACTCTATTTTTAGACTGACCTTTTGACCTCACATTATATATGTGACTGTCATAACACAACACAGACTTTTACTTTCAACACTCAAAACACTGGAGCTCTGTCAGGACAACAACTGGTCTACTGGAAGGGACACACGCCAAACTGTGGACCACACTGCAGATAGTGGGCCTAACGCGTTGGAGGTCTAACACTACACAGCAGCCAGTCTGCCTGACAGAGGTGAGATTGCTCACCACACTACCAAGGGAACTGATATAAACTGACAGCCCCTTGAAGGGACTCCCTCTATATATATTTTTTTCCCCACCTGGGGATGCTGCTTCTTTTCTCTCACAGAAAGGGAACTGAATAAACTGACAGCCCCTTGTAGGAACTGATTTCCTCCACCTGGGGATGCTGCTTCTTCTCTCACAGAAAGGGAACTGAATAAACTGACAGCCCCTTGTAGGAACTGATTTCCTCCACTTGGGGATGCTGTTTCCCTTTTCACTAACTGGAACTACATGAACATCCCTACCACCAGAGAGAACTGGTTCCTTTCCCCTTACATGGGGGCACCTAAAAGTTTTTTTCTATGCTGATAAATATTGGATGGCATACAGTTGTAGTGTTCTACATTTATAATGTTTAACGTGATGGTTTGTTTTGGTTGTGATGCCCATAGTGAGGTAAGTCAACAAATAAGGTCTTTTTCTGTGCAGAAATATACCACTGCTTACAGGTTTGTGACTCCCTATACGCTCCCCTCATGTTTCTCCATGCATTTTTATTTTTATGTTTATATTCAATAATAATTTCTCTCCTCTTATGACCATACAAACATACTTTAATAAGCTAAAATATCGCTATTTGGTATGATTAAAAACAATTTAAAACAACTTATTAATCACCACATTTGTGGATCGTTGAATGAGTCCTTCAAATTATAAAATACAATTCATTTGTTGCTTAAAACGCCTCGTGCAATATTTATGATAAATTGATTTCATGTATAAAATTTGTTTCTACTGGACTCCAACAAACATGCTTAAATAAGTTAAAATATTACTATTTGGCATAATTAAATACAATAAATAGATCACCACATTTGTGGATCGTTGTATGAGTCCTAGGAGTAGAAAAATACAATTTATTCAATCCATTTGATTCTAAAATGCTTTGTGCAAAACTCATGGGAATTTTCATTTTATGCATAAACTGTGTCTCCACTGGACTCAGACCAGAATTACAGTGAGTTTATGATTTACCATTATGACATTGAAAGCAACATGTTTTCATGTGTTGTCATTTATGTTAAAATATAATTCATGGGTATTTAATAATGCATTTTTTACAGTCTTAAAATACTCTGTTTTAATACTTTGTTATGTGTATGTGTGTGCTGGTATGTACACGCATACAACACTAAACAAGTATGTTTATATTATTGGTCTCTATTTCATGTATTATGGTCTTGTAAGGAGAAAAACTAGATCGTGTTTTCAGTATCCAATTTCCTTGAAGGCAACACAACTGTAGCATGGAAACGTTATTGGCTAGTGCTTCATTTGGGGGCGTATACAGGAAGAGTCAGGCGGGATTTTGTACAGCAATCACCTGTATACCTTAGACACTCATGTGGAGGTATTCTACTCATGTTATCACAACCTGATGAAGACTTATTCTGTCGAAACGCGTCGTTGTTTTTTGGAAAATAAAACTCTTAACAACCACACCATCACGTTTGGAGGACTTTTTGGTCATTTTTCAGTTTCATTAAGTTTAGTTATATTGTTTACTTTTTTCTGCTACACTGCTGACGGGGCTTAGCAACATGGACGATTTTTACGAAGATTGCCTTGAGGACGACTATCAGGAGGAACCCGAATGGCAAACGGTACGTTACCGACGGGGACGACTGGTCTACCGAGATTTCGGCAACACTCCCGGGCGCCAACAGCACTCGGATTACCGGTATGCACAAGCTAGCTACCCCGTTAGCAACAGACCTAGCAACATGGACGAGCTTTACGAAGAACGTCCTGAAAACGGCTACGAGGAGGACCGTGAATGGCAGACGGTAGGACACCGACGGGGACGGCCTGCCGACCGAGAATTCGGTGATACCCCCAGACTCCAACGGACCTCATATGACCGGTACGCACGAGCTAATTATCCCGTTAGCAACGGGCCTGAGTTTGATAATGCTAAGAGGGCTAACTACCCTGCTAACGAGTCAGCTAATAGCTACCGCTATCACACTAGAAGGCCAACTAATGACTTTGAACACAGCTATCATGACAGTGGGCCCACCAACAGCTATGCTAGCCGAGCTAACGATAACCATTACCGGACTAGCTATGCAGACGTAGCTAGGCCTAAAAGCTACAACGATCCCCAACAACGGGCCTCTAACAGCTACAAAGCTAACAACCAACGCTCTAGCTACAATCGGCGAGGCTATGGGGCTTCAAATGAGAGAAACGGCCGGCGATATCGCCGCCAGGCCAAGGGTAACGGCGGGGCTAGTTGGAAAAGCAGCTCACAGTCCCGCAGCCGATCTGGACGGAGAGGCCCGCAGCAAAGACGGCCGAGGTCGGGCTACAGCAACCGGAGGTGGGCTAACAATGCTAACAACAGACAGCAGCAACCCCGTCGCGGAGCGCAACGCCAACAAGACCCAGACTTCACTACTAGGACCCGCACTATCCACAAACTCATTAAAGCGGCTCACCACCTCTCTAACGTCTCTGCACGCAATCCTCCACGGGCTATTGCAAAGATCACCAAGTTACTCACCGAGTCCATAAAGCCTGCAGAACCGACATCGGGCACTAATGACCTGATCAGAGAGAATGCAGAGATGTGGGAGGAAAACGCATTACAGATTCTAAAGGATCATTACACTGAATCAATGAAAACTAATCTACGCATTCTGGTTCAGTTGAAAATGGACGATTGGCAACAAAATTATGATATAGCCGCAGCGTGGACACGCAGCCATTATGGCCACAAATTGGCGCGTGAAACTCTTGAATCTGTTTACACTAAAATCAGGGACGCTTTGAGGTCACGCACCAGGCCAACTACACAACCTGTCACACGGTCACACACACCTGCCTTACCTGAAATGGAGAACAGAGTGGTTGAAGTACGAGAGAGTGAGGACAGGACCGCACAGCCGACACGCCCGACACTGCAGCAGAACTGGTACGATGACGAGGGACCTCAAGCCTCCACACTGCAGCTACCCCAACGCCCACCGAGGGTACGGCAGACCATCACGAGACCGACCTCCACATCTGGAACGCTGCAAGTGACGGCAGACGTGCATCGCGTTCCCAGAGACCTGGAGCAGCGGATGGAGGCGACGGGGCCGGAGGAGCGGAGTGAGCCGAGGGGGCCCTCTCCACCACCCTTAACCCGCTTTTCTCCCCTTCCCTCTCCCCCCACCTCCCCTCTCCCTTTTCCCCTCTCTCCCCTTAACCCTTTCTCCCCCTCCTCTTCTCCCCAGCTCTTCCAGGCCCCCATCGACCCTCCTGCACCTGAGACGACTTCTGAGGCCGCAGTTGATGCCACAGTCGACCCACCGGAACACGCGACGGCTCAGCCTCAGGATCCCCAGTCGCCAGATGATGCATCGGTGGCCACCGATGCCCCCAAAGAAGGTCTGTCGACCCAAGCACCCCCCAGCATCACGATTTCGGATGAGGAAATTCCAGAGGAGGTGGCTGTGCGGCCACCCCGTGGCATGCTCATCTCAAAAGGTACTTCGCCATTTGGGAATATAGGACCATTCAAT
>CM042318.1:42889578-42894578 GCA_023566125.1 Zingel zingel | reverse complement strand
GTTATCCCAACAAGCATGGTGAATGCATTTACTCTGCCGCTTTCAGCGTCAGAGTTCCTCTCCTAACCCTAACCCTAACCCCCTAACCCTAACCCTAACCCTACCCCTAACCCCTAACCCCTAACCCTAACCCCTAACCCTAACCCCTAACCCTAACCCTAACCCCCCTAACCCTAACCCTAACCCCTAACCCTAACCCCCTAACCCTAACCCTAACCCCATGGCTGGGCGAATCTCAGCCACCATTTTGGAATGCAACCCCAATTGGTCCACAACTCAAAGAAGAAGAACAGAAAAAAACTGGATATTCAAATTGGGCACTTTAATACCGGGGGGCCTCAATGAGAGGTGAGAGGGGCCTGGCTATCCCAACAAGCATGGTGAATGCATTTACTCTGCCGCTTTCAGCGTCAGAGTTCCTCTCCTAACCCTTTCCAGCTAGTACCTGCTTGTTGATTGGCCGGGTTTCCTTTTCCTTTCCGAGGAACACCCATTGCATTTTACCCTTTTAAAGATAATTATGAATTAACACATTAATAGTCTGACATGAGGTAACACCATAATAAGGCTTATATAATATAACACGATATATAATGAAATCCCAATTCACACATAAAAAATATTCGACAATTTTATTTATACCAAGGGTTTGAAATTACAGTCCCACAAACCTAATTTTGATGTTGGCTCAATTACTGCTCAAGAGTGGAGTATTTTCCTGATTTGAGGATTCTGTTATGAGGGAAACAGAATCTGAATACCCAGGTTATACAAATAATGAATTCTTTTTTGATGAATTATTGCTGGTTTACAAAATACTGAAAGTATATATTGCTTCACTTTACTCTATGTAAACAGAATACACACCCATGTTTTGATTTCTACACATATTTCTATATGCTTCATCCATATAATTATTTTGAAATTTCCATATATCATTTTACTCAGTTCTACCTCATTAGATATGATTGTTCACAAGGAGTTCTAGGGGCACTTAAGTTAACGTTTAACTGTCTTTGATGGACCTTAACTGGGAATTTCAGGCCACTCAGTAAAAACCAAAGCCTGTAAATGTTACACTACAGAAAGGTCTATCTTCACATAAATACATTTCTGTTTGCACGTTCTTATATTGCACTTACCTGCTTTCCTTGATGCATTGACCTTTTGACCCCTGGTCCCAAAACATTTTTTTATATATGTTGTTAAAAAGGAAATCTAACTTCTGAAGTAACTTTACTCATTTTTATGAATGTTTTACCAATATTCCTGAACTATTCTACAATTACATGAGATTCAAATGGATGTTCTTGTTCTGCAGTTGATTAATGTGATGACATGTCTACTCCCTGTTGAGAAAAAAGAGGTTAAAATGTGTACAGAACGGGATTTTACTTGACATCACTTACCTGAGATCATTTACCTATTTTACAGCCCTAACCATAACCATAATTGATCGCTTATAACTACAAAATTTCCAGGGCTCTAAACTTAACCCCTCACCCTACAGCCCTAACCCTAACCATAACTATAATGGATCGGTTATGCTTACAAAATTGCCAGGGCTCTAAACTTAACCCCTCACCCTACAGCCCTAACCATAACCATAATGGATCGGCTATGCTTACAAATTTGCCTGGGCTTTAAACTTAACCCTTTACCATACAGCCCCAACCATAACCCTATTGGATCGGTTATAATTAGAAATTTACCAGGGCTCTAAACTTAACCCTTTACCATACGGCCCTAACCCTAACCATAACCATAATGGATCGGTTATATTTACAAATCTACTAGGGCTCTAAACTTGACGTTTTACCCTAATCACTTGATCAGGCACTTTGCCAACCTCAATCTTTAATTTTAAATCCAAACTTTGGACTTTTATTTTGAAAATGGGCTGGCAAAAGACGGAAGTGATGTTCTTTTTCAATCCCGGTCTTTTTACCTCTTCCTGCTTCGCTTTGGACGCGACTCACCTGAGGGAGAAAATATAAGACATTGTAAGTTGTTTATCGGCTTGATAAAGGCATAATTTATGTCGAAACGTACGTCGCTACTTGAATAAATATTCAACAACTTAGTCATCACGTCTCAGTGTTTTTTGAGATAGATTTTAGTTACTTTTTGAAAGTTTTTTTTCTACCTGACCAGCCGCGCCACTCCAATATGGCTGACGACCGATGGGACGACAGCGGCTGGGAAACAGTGAGTTACAGAAGAAACAAAAATCGAAATAGAGATTTTGTAGCTCCTAGGACTAGAACGGCCTCATATCCACGGCCTTATGAACAGTTTGGCCATAAGCAAAGTTACGCCGCAGCCACTAGATATGGCCGCGCTGATACCAGACCTACAACACAGAACACGCAGTGGGATCGCAGAAGGGACCGTTCTGGTTATAATTGGAGTAACAGAGACCACCACAGTTTTCAACGTAAGAACGACAGGGGTTACTATGATGGCAGATACCGCCAACAGCGCCGCCAGGCCCCGCGAACCGGGGCCTCGGGCCGCAACACTGCATGGAACGGAGGCCGCCATTTTAACCAACAGCCAACACAGAGAGGACCACAACAGAGGTTTGACCGAACTTACACACGTTCCAAAGATAGGTCTGGGCATGATAACAACCCAGACTTCATCATAAAGACCAAAATCATCCATAAGATGATAAAAGCAGCGCATCACCTGAGCAATGTGACAGCTAAAAATGCACCAGCAGCCATTAGCAGAATATCTAAAAATCTGATGGAGGTAATAAAGCCAGCAGACCCTAAACCTACCACCATGACATTACTCTCAGGGAACGCTCGGCATTGGGAGCATACAACCCTCTTAATACTAAAAGAACATTATGAGGACAGTCTGAACAACAATTTAGAAATCCTAAGACAGCTCTCAAACCCAGAATGGAAAGAAAATTACAACATAGCGGCTGCTTGGTGCCGGAGCCACTTTCGTAGGAGGCTCCAGCAGGAAACTCTTGACTTTGTCTATGACAAAATAAGGGAATCCCTCCATACCAACACACAAGGCCTCACGGTGGAGGAGTCTGCACCCCAGACACAGACAGCAGCCACTACAGACCAACGGATGGAACTTACAACAACAACTAACCAGGCTCCATCAACACCGCTGGACCCCACACGAGTCCAGCCCACTACCACCAGAACCAGGGACGCTGACACCATACAACCAATTTTGGAGGAAGAACAGGGGACCCCACCGGAGCAGCCAACACCCCCCCCACCTCCACCACAACGCAGAGCAGCACAGGCATCAACACCACAGACGCGCCAGCTCACCATACAGGCTGAAATTCATCATGCGCCTATACAACAGCAGCCGACCACACCATCACCACCGCTGAGGCCACAAATGGTCACAAGTAGCACCATGACTGACATGAGGAGCGACTGGACCCCAGACCGACAACCAGAGGGAGATAGTGACCAAGGTTCACCGCAGATTCCCTTCCAGCTCCCTACTCATTCATCTTCTTCCTCAGCTCCCTCCTTCCTCATTTCTCCTCCTTCCGCTGCCCCACCCATTTTTTCCACATCCCCGCCCACTCAATCTCTACCGAGGCCGCAAAGACAGACACGGCTGTCACCTCACCTCAAATCCATTCTTCAGGTTGGGAAGAAGACCCAAAGTTTGACCCCGAGGAGGGCCGCTTTTGACCTCACAGGTGTTGAGGACCCCCACTCTGAGGCCCCAGCGAGCTCCAGCGCAGAAAAAGGTATGAGATTGGGCACTGATATTACCAGAATCAGACTTTCCCCCTTTCCACGACCCCCATCCCAGAACACACTTACCTCAACCCCACCGGCAGCTCCCGTGGTCGAGTTCAGACCCTATAGGCACACGCCTACAAACAAAAAGATGACGGCCTGGACTTTGATTCCAAAGAGAAAATGGCTGATCATGGGGGACTCCAATATATCAAGAATCCCCCCTTTCACACACACCGAACTACAAGCAGATAGCTTCCCGGGCGCTACCTTCAAGCATGCAGAGGCCATTTTGGCCAAAACCAAGGTGAGTGATTCTGTTGAAAAACTGGTGTTGTCATTTGGTTTGAACAATAGGGCCCAGAATCCCAAAAAAATTGCCATTCCACAGCTCTCAAAAGCTATTCGAATGGCAAAAATCGCCTTCCCTAAGGCCCAAATATTCATCCCCCTAATAAACTTCTCAAGGGTATTAACCCACGCAGAACAAACCAACTTGAGGGCCCTGAACGACCACCTACTGGCACACCACCAACACATACCCCAGCTCTCCAGAAACTCTTTTTGTACAGAGAGAGACTCAGTTCACTGGACCCGTTCCACAGCTAGCCATATGTTGGACCACTGGCTAGAGTATTTAAAAGACTAAACCCCGGAAAAGCACCACAGCAGGCGGGGTCGAGGACTGTTTTCAATCTGTGTAAGTCATTCAGGTTAACGGCAGCACAGACCTCCCTGTTAAATAAGGGACTCACCTTCGTTCCTTCAGGTAACAATGAGAAACATAAGAATGCAAAAGACCAAGCAAGATTCGACTTACAGGATTACCATAGGAGATTAAAGATAGCAGTTTATTTTGAGCAGAAAACAAATACTGAATACTTACCTTTCACTCCTAAATCGACCTGGGCTCCCTCCACAGCGCAGCTTCCTCCTGAAATAGAAACAATAATTAAAGCTGATATTCATCACTTTCAAAATGATTACAAAATTGATTGGTCAAAGCCAAATTTGGACAAATTTGAACTGGAGGCCCTCACCTCTCTGCAAAAAAATGAAAAATTCATTATTAAGCCTGCGGATAAGGGGAGCTCAGTCGTTCTTATGGACAGGGAGGATTATTTGTGGGAGGGATTTAGACAACTTAACGATACAAATTATTATAAGAAATTAGAAAAACCTATATATAAAGAGACTGTACCCTTGATTAAAAAAATTGTGGAATCATTATATAATAAGAAATTTATTAATCATAAACAAAAA